>JAFIRS010006305.1:0-39768 GCA_018342105.1 Gonioctena quinquepunctata
ATAAATCAAAACCTATTGCGACATTATTTACTGCGGCTGGCTGGATGAATTGTGACGTTGCCAAATGTGTCTTTTGTGGTGGGATCCAAGTTAGTGAAGGATGTTTCAAGACTCAGAAACTGAGTTTTGTTCAGAAAAAAAACACACTATCAGATTAAAAAGCGTGTTTTCGTTGTCTCAAAATAGGCCATATATCTAGGAGGTGTCGTTGTTGTCTGAAATGTGTTATATGCGGCAAATCTCACGTAACTTCAATGTGTGCCGATTTACCTTCTAATAAAATAACTCCTGCTGATAAAAATTCTGGAAGTAGAGACATAGAGGGCACAAAAACTGAAAATCAAGTACTGGCAAACCACACCAGCGTACATGTGTTTTTGCAAACACTTCGTGTGAAAATCCGTTCCGGAGATCGATCTCGCGAAGCACGGGCTCCCATTGTTAGTGGTTTGCAACGTTCTTACGTTTTGAAATCAAATGGGGTATATACCC
Source organism: Gonioctena quinquepunctata (assembly GCA_018342105.1). Classification (NCBI taxonomy): domain Eukaryota; kingdom Metazoa; phylum Arthropoda; class Insecta; order Coleoptera; family Chrysomelidae; genus Gonioctena; species Gonioctena quinquepunctata. The sequence continues at coordinate 493 of JAFIRS010006305.1, forward strand.
AAACGGACAACATGTATTAGACACTGCTTATATGGGGTACACAAACTTCAGAACATAATTGTTATGATATAAAATTAATACAGGAGGACTATTCATGTACACTCGAGGCTCTAGATCAACCGAAAATATGTTATGAAATACCTTCCATATTCAATGGTGTATGGAAGGAAGAATTGAAAAAATTGCATATTGATCTACATGATACTCTAGGTTCAGATCCAATTGGTGCTGATGTAGCAGTCGAGACTTTGTTGGGATATACACTTATGAGAAAAATTCCATCAGATCTGCCAAACTTCAGTAAGACTTAATTATGCTCTGGCGAGAAAAAAACTTGAATCCACTCTGAAGAAACTGAATAATGCACAGATTATCACATCTTATGATCAAGTCTTCAAAAAGAAATTATTGAACAGGTCACCGAATCTGAGGTTGACGTCCCTGTTCATTATTTACCTCACAGGCCGGTGATCAAAGAAAATAGTTCAACGACAAAAATAAGACCAGTATTCGACGCTTCATCACATGGAAACGAAAGGCTTGAACTTGAAAGAACTGATACCCACTATTTTGCTTAGATTTCGGCAAAAAAATATTCTACAGATAAATTTCCATGGAGCAGATATAAATTTTCCACGATTTTTGTGGATTGATCAAGATGGAAATGAAACAATTTATCGTCACAGAAGAGTTGCATTTGGCGTGAACAGTAGTCCATTTTTGCTTGGTGTTACAATCGAGTATCATATATCAAATATTCCAAGTAAATGTACGGGGCCTGATGTCTAATATTCCAGTGACACTATTGAGAAACCAGCCAGGAGTTTTTATGTGGATAATTGTGTAACGAGTGTTCCTAACGAAAAAACTCTGGGTAAATTCATTAAAGAGGCAAGTCTCCTTATGACAGAGGCTTAAATTTGATTTACGAGGATGGGAATTCACACAGAACACTTAAAATGATACATCACTCGTTCCTGTACTTGGTCTTAAATGGAATAAAAGTAGAGACACATTAAATATCAATGAAGAATGTCTCAAAGGTGTCGATAGTATTCAAGATGAGATTATTACGAAAAGGCTCATACTTTCTATGACTCAGCGTATATTTGATCCTATTGGGTTTGCTTGTCCAGTTTCGGTTGGTCCAAAATTACCACTCCATCAACTATGGCATAGGATATACCCGTGGAGAAAAATATTACCGATAATTTTTGTAAGTGGGCTAAGGAGCTTCCATACCTACTGTAAATAGAGATTTCCAGATGAATACATGCCGGATTCGATGAGGCCGATAATTGGAGCATATATAGATTTTGCGATGCAAGTAAAAAAGGTTATGCCTGAGAAGATTAGCGTGTTTGAAAAACTTTCACTCTACAACGGAAAATCTGCATATTTTCCTAATAGAAGCACGTGCTTGTACCTGAATTTCAGAAAAGACAAAGCTAACAGCATGTGAACTGGAACAAATATTTTGAATCTGACATACACGCCTCAGAATGAATTCCTCACATGATATCACTCTACCATCCTAGTTAGCAACCCAAAATCTCCCCAAGTTACCCAAAATTAAACAACTAACTGTGCATTTGAATGAATTCCCCACCGTAATTCACTAAAATAATATGATAATTGTTGCTGCATATCAGAAATATGAACAGTTCACAGTAGTATTATTGAGTTGCCCTAGGCCTTGAGTTGAATCTCCCCAAAACGTCTGGAAAAATCCCCCAAATAAACAAACCAATAGTCAACTTCCAACTTCAATCAGTGGAATTTCTTATGGTTCACTGATACCAACCAGAATCAATCATATCCCAATCACTTTTATTATAATAACTAATTTCAGAATTTCATTTCAATAGCACTCTTCAATACAGAACATAATACTTATGCCGAAAGCGAACACCCAGAAAATGGTCTCGTTTCTTTCGACAACTGAGAGGAATTAGCCTTTGGCTATGATTTTGGAAATTATGTCGGAAACTAGGAAGAACAATAAAAAAATCCCTGGTGACCGAACCACCAGATCATACATGATATACGAATCTCACAATATCAATAGAATATCATTGCCTTCCATCAAGTGATCCGCTACTGAAGCTCCCAGTTGACTGACTGTACAACTAGATCATCTTTGGATCCAAGATTGCAGGAAGATATTTTCTCGATTTCATTTTTGAGGAATTTGCATGTTTCAGCAATATAGCAATGGATATACTTTCTTTCTAAAAATTCAAATGCGCTGAAATACTCAAGTTTTTCCTGTTTGAATTCAACAAACATTGTTGGCCTGATTGGAGCCTTTAACGTGGAAATAAAATCCCTACCTCAAAAACAATGAATTCTATTCGATATTTTCAATAAAATAATGACACATTATTTGAAAAAATAATTCCCAAAAATCGACAATTTCAACAGAAATTCTCGTTGTTACTTAAGTAGGAGGTTTGAATATTGAATTACAGAAAATCTTTGCTTATAAAATACCATTCACATCAACATTAATATAAAATGATTTACCATTCATATAAATTCACAACCCAACAGAAAAAAAAGGCATCATGTTTGTAATATAATACTCACTCAAGGCTATACCTCTGCAAGATAATAAACGTAAAAAAAGATCTTCAAGGCCATTCTGAAGCATTCTCTTCTGAACATTTCCAAAAAGCTGATAAATCCAATTTCACAAAATCGATCAAAAACAAGCGCGGATAATTGAAATCACACTATCACGAGTCTGAATGTATGTAAACGAGACGGGCGAAACTGTAGAAAAAAACTACAAGAATACATTGACGCTTATAATCATAACAGAGGCCCTACTGAAAGAGAAGAAGAAATCAAGATAATAATAGGCCAAATCGATGAAACAAACAACATACAAGACATCGACATCTATACCGTCCACACAAGTGGGGAATACCCCGTCCTAACAATACCCATATCAGAATGTTCAGAGGCATTTACGTCAACCAAATCAAAATATCCACCGTATACCATTTTCCTGCAAGGCCCAAAAAAACGACCAACTAGTTGAAGATGAAAAGTGAAGCTTTCTGCTCAGAATTGTTAACAGTTCCGAGAATTGACAAAACCTCAATGGTGGTACAATGCCACGTTGATCTCGTATGCATTATACTTTTTCGTTTTGTGTTCTACAACACGGTGAACAAAGAAAAATCCAATTCGATTAAGTTTAAACCAACCAGTGTGAGTTCTCTGATGAGAATTGAAGATTTAATTTAGCCTGGATCCTCCCTCAATCTCGATCGAAGTTCATTGACATTTTTTTCTATACAGGGTGGTTGGAAAATAGGGATACGTCAACCCCTCGTTTTTAGTTCGGTTAGGGGAGAGTATGTCATATACCGGGTGTCAACGAATCTATTAGACAATTCATAACTTCTAGAATATTAGGTGTATCAATATGAGATTTGGTATAGGTAAATGGAATGTGAGGAGAAGAGTTTTCACATATTTTTCACTTTCCGGTCCGGTTTTGCATTTTTAAATAGAACACCCTGTATATCGTAACATTTTTGTATTTCTGAGTTTTTGAGACAATTCTGGATCAGAATGTGACATCTTGAAAAGTTTTACGATTACCTAATTTTTTTAGAGTCAATTTTAATATTGCCTTTTGTAGGCCATGATAGGACGTAAACTAATCTGAGGACCTCAGGTGATGTCAGAAAATTAGAATCGCAAGGTTTTAGTGACTAGTATGATAGATAGGAATAAAACAAGTTGGCAAAATTACAATTTCGTGCCTAACTATTATTTTTCAAATAGCGACCATATTTCGACAAGCACTTTCAGTAGAAAGGATTTTTTGACGAATCTAACGATACCAATTCATTTGCAAATGGATTGAAAATAAGAACATGATTATAATATTACTAAATACTGAATAATGATTGATTTACTTCTGTCAAGTTTGCCATGATTAGCCATGATGCATAATAATTTGCAGTTATTTTTATCAAGCCTTCTTTGGAAAACAAAACACTCACTTAGGTAATCAAAGTGACATAAGCTTTATAAGCAAACAGAAAAGTTTCTTAATTTTCATTGAATTTCAGTTGAAGTCAAAGTGGACATGTTATTAATATTTGAAGAATATCATAGAAATTCAAGGAATGCTGCTGTGTTATATTCTCCTAGATATCCCAATCGGCAGCATCCAGCTCATCAGTATTTTTCGTATGTTGAGAATCGTTTTAGGGAAGAAGGAAATTGAGAGGTGGAACAGAGGTTTATCATAAATAAAAAGACTGAGATTGACGTTCTTGCTATGGTTGAGGTTGATAAAGCGGTTATTTCAAGAGCAATCAGTCAAGAAATGCAAATAAGTAACGAATCAGCAAGGAAAATACTGGAAAAACACAGATATCAACATTTGTATGCTGACGATGGCGCTAGACGGGTAGTGTTTTGTGATTGGCTGCTTCAAAATCATAGAGTTAACCCAAATTTTATCAACTTCATTCTATTTCCGATGAATCACGTTTTACAATTAATGGTATGTTCAATAAGAAAAATACTCGGTACTGGGCCCAACAAAATCAACATGCAATGAAAGAGGGTAATTTTCAAGAAAGGTTTGACGTCAATGTCGAGATTGAGGAAGTTCATCCAGGCTAAATTGAATCTCCAATTCTCATCAGAGAACTCACACTGGTTGGTTTGAAATTAATCGAATTCTTTGTTCACCCTGTTGTAGAGCACAAAACGAAAAAGTATAATGGATACGAGATTACGGTGACATTGTACCATCATTGGGGCATGGTATTCCCAGAATGAACAGGCGTTTTGTCAATTCTCGGAATCGTTCAAAATTCTGAGCGCAACGCTCCACTTTTCATCTTTAACACCCTGTATCTCGAAAACTAGTTGATCGATTTTTTTGTGCCCATGAACACTTTTGCCAAAGAAATCAAAATCTACAACATACCAAAAATTCGGGAAATTCAACCGAAAGCAATTTTCCATTGTGATGTTGCGGGTTATTTATGACCTATGCATTTCTAGCTTATAACTCAATCCACTCTGCTACTAACTGAAACTTATAGTGCCATTACAAGTCATTTTTCCCATCCGAACTCATTCGTTATCGATTTAAAATATCGCATTGATATTGCATACATTTCCAGTCAGAAAGATAAAATCAAAGTGATATGTAAAGCTCTGAACGATTTATTAAGGAACGAAAGAAAAGAAAATCGATTGAATCAACGCAAATCGCGAACAACCACTGGGGTATCAACCAGGTGACATAGCCTACAAAGAGAATGCACTCCACAATGAACACCACCCACCCAACTTTAAAATCGTAAAGATACAGTCAGCTAAAAATACCATAAAAATTAAACGAAACATATCAAATTCTCGTATTTCCTATTTAACTCACATTATATTCGTATACTTTTCACAACGCTGTCTCGAATCATGACGAGTTTTCCTAAGTTGTGCTGGTGTTATTTCCTTACAATTCTCATGTTTGATTTTATCAAGTACTGTGTTCTCGTCCGGAGAAAAATTTCCTTCAAATATCCCTAAAGAAATAAATCCAATGGTGTAAGATCAGATGTCAAATGAATGGACTGTTCCACCTAATTTATCTCTCCTGGAAGGTTTTATTCAACCACCTTCGTATTGAAATATTATTTTGGATGAAGGCACCATGTAGTTGAATGAGAACTTTCTGGCGTTCTCAAGTATTCCCACCTAGATATAGTTTTTTTGTGAATATTGCCTATTTGAGTTTACCACCCAGTGTGGGTTTTCTGTTGCCCAGTATGTGGAGTTCTGTGTGAAAACTATGCCATTAATGGTTAATGTTACCTAATCGATAACGAAAATATTTCTTTCGAAGTTTTCATATTTGTTGGATTTTCTCAAAATTATCGGAGACTTTCTCTGTTAATCCTATAATATTTCATCTCTGTCTTGATTCGATCGTTGCATGAACGTTTCCATTTCTTCCAAATTATGCATTTCTCCTGGAGACCATAGTATGGTGGAATGGTTCACGATCTGCGTGTCTCCTATAATTCCTTCGCAATTTCCCTCATCGACCGAGAATTCCCACCAACTAAGCTACTAAATAGTAGTTTGTCATTTCCTAAAAACATATTCTGGACAGCAATTGTAGTGAATGACATCTGCACAATGAAACAAAAGTGAACACAAGCAAGGACTCATCAAAGCCTACTAAAAAACTTTTTCTGTCACTGCATTTTTCGAAATTTGGTGGAAATTTGTTAACGAATTCATCCGATAAACTCTATATCATTGAAAATACAGAAATGTGATATGTTATTTTCAATTTTTTATGGTTAACCAAACTCTGAGGTTCATTTTCGTCAATTTGTTCATCCCGTTCTTTTTCGGATATTATTGATTGTTATCGATTTTTCAATCACATGTTATCACAGAACGTAATGAGAGGATTTTTTTTATTCTTGTTTTATATTTTCGTTGATGAAATAGCGTAACCTACTTCTAGGGGTAACAACTATAGGATATTCTAATCGAGTATATCACATAGTACTTCATTGAAAGGTTTCTCCACTTTTCGAGTGAACATCATCGACCTGTGTAAAGGGTCATCATCGTGTAAAAGTCGTAAACTTTCTGTACATACAGTGCTTCTCAAAAGTCCCCTCGCCCCCTCCTATTTTTGAAACGATTATACATAAACAAGTGAAATTTGGAAACTGAATATTAAAGGTTGTAAACTTCCCTACTAATGATGATAGATGACGAAATCGTCAAAGATGACGTCACAAGGCCATTGTGACCAATAATTTCGAATGGAACCCTACGGCAAGCGACACCTCTTTTAAAAGGTATCCAAAAAACCCATTCAATGATACTAATTTTGTTTGTGTTTATGGCAGTTTTAATGGCTCATTAGTAAACATTAAAATTTAAATTCCATTCAGTATGATATTAATTACAGATTTGAGAATCAGTATCTACTCAAAGAAATTGCTCGAAGTGACCCCCATTTACTTCCTGGCAGTGAAATATCCTATTTTTAAACTCTTCTCGTACTTTTGCAAATGTGTCTGCGGAAACAACCTCACATTCTGCAACAATACGTTGTTTCAAAACGTCAATATTGTCAGGTTCAGTAGCGTAAACCTTCGATTCAAGGTACCTCCACAGTAAAAAATCCAAAGGTGTGAGGTCCGGTGATCGAGCTGGCCATTCCGTTGATTTTTGTCGTCCAATCCATCTACCACGATAGTCCTCATCCAAATACCGTCTTACTGCACCGTAATAGTGTGGAGGAGCACCATCATGTTGGAATGTTATTTCCAAATTGCCGAATTCATCTGGATTATCTTCTAAAATTTCAAGGATTAACGGTTTTATTGCTTTTTGCAACAGCTCCAGATAAACCTCACCAGTTAAATTAGTATTTTTAAAAAAAGGCCCAACGATGTGGTTTCCCAGGATACCTGCCCAAACATTCACCTTCTGGGGAAATTGGGTATGTGTTTCACGAAAAAGGTGAGGATTTGCGTCACTCCAGATCGTTTCGCATCATTAATACTACCCGTTGTTTCAAACTTACGAAAAAGCTCCCTCAAATAAGTCCCCGAAACGGGGCGATCGGGAAACCTCTCATCGAAAATGCGTTCTGCTGTATGAATATTTTGTCCAGTTTCACCAAGAATTAGGATCTCTGCTACTTTATCACCTAAAGCACGTACCATTTCGCTTCTTGAGGCACTTTAACGTTCGGCTCACAACAGTGTAACAAATTATTGAAATGTACAGAAATATTAAAAGTACCAAAAGCTGCTCAAACAGTTAAACGTTCGATCAACAATACACAAATTATTAAATGTACAAAAACTTGGACAATTACGAAAACGTCGAATCAGGGAGACTAACAAAAACGTCAGCTTATTTGACAACTATCCAGAGGCGGAGCTGAATTTGGAATTTCAGTATTAACTGATTCAATTCATCACAGCTTTGCGTTTTTCAAAAGCGAGTTAACAAAACTGCCATAAACCCAAACAAAATTAGTATCATTGAATAGGTTTTTTCGATACCTTTTATTGGTCACAATGGCCTTGTGACGTCATCTTTGACGATTTTGTCATCTATCATCACTAGTAGGGAAGTTAACAACCTTTAATATTCAGTTTCCAAATTTCACTTGTTTATGCATAATCGTTCCAAAAATAAGAGGGGGGAGAGGACTTCTGAGAAGCACTGTATATTTGAGATGTCTCCACATATATATATATATATATATATATATATATATATATATATATATATATATATATATATATATATATGGAAAAATTAATGGACATAGCCCTCAAAAAAAGTGTTAATCGTAGACACGTGTTTCGGGCTCTCGGTTCTCATCAGTACGGTGAAGAAGTGCAACACTTGCTAGTAAACAACAATTCAACGGAGTCGACAAACAGAAAACAGCCGCACATTTGTGGTTTCAGTTAGCAGACCCTACATTCCAGGACAACAACCAACGTCACCACGGAGGCAGCTATAGCTACCTGCGTGACATCCAAGTCCAGGATTATAAACATAAAATGAAATAATATCGAGGGGACTGTTAAAAACAAAATGGAAAAATTAATGGACATAGCCTCAAACAAAGTGTTAACCGTAGACAAGTGTTTCGGGCTCGGCCCTCATCAGTACGGTAAAGAAGTGCAAGAATGAGCTATAGGTACCTGCGTGACATCTGAGTCCAGGGATATAAAGATGAAAGGAAATGATATCGAGGGGACTGTTAAAAACAAAATGGAAAAATTAATGGACATAGCTCTCAAAAAAAGTGTTAACCGTAGACAAGTGGTTCGAGCTCTCGGCCCTCATCAGTACGGCAAAGAAGTGGTTGTTGACTCCGTTAAATTGTTGTTTACTACCAAGTGTTGTTCATCCTTGCACTTCTTCATCGTACTGATGAGGGCCGAGAGCCCGAAACACGTGTCTACGGTTAACACTTTTTTGAGGGCTATGTCCATTAATTGCTACATTTTGTTTTTAACAGTCCCCTCGATATTATTTCCTTTCATATTTATATATATATATATATATATATATATAACTATCCATAATAATTCTTGTAGTTGTTCAATAATACGACAAATGAAAAATGCATCCCATTTCAATGAAACGTCAAGAGAATATGGAAGCCAGAATATGCGGAAAATTAATTGATATTTTAGGCATCATTGTTTGAAAAGCAATCTCAACTTCATATTATCGTGTGTAGTGGAGTGCCATAAACCTTATCTTCCAGGTATACCTCGATGACCAATTTTATTTGTATCTATGTAGGTACACTAAGTACAGATCAGATAAATTATCGCGTAATTGTTTTCGATCCTCCAAGTTTTCATGATAGATAGTTATAGTTGAAACGTTTTCGTATGGCAGAGTGGGCAATAAATCATTGGTGAGACCTGACATAAACGTCTGAGCGCTTTCCACTTGTTTGAGATATCTTAAGCGTCCTATTTGGACTGGCCCGATAGTTGTCACTCATTTTTATTACCATAAGCAGATAGAGTTGAAATGAAATAGTTATATATTTCGTCTCACCAATGATTTGTTGCCTACTGAAATGGTTAAATTGTATAAATTTCAACAAAATGTTGAAATAAAACTTAAAATAAATCTGACCAATTTCAAAGCTTCACACTCTATGGCATACACTTCAATTAGAAAATTACATTCTATGAATCTTCCACTGATAACTGCCCAATGCTGTCTTTTGATGTCGGTGAAGTTTCCACTTTGAACCCACAAACTATACCATTAGTTCAGCTAATATAGATAAAGAACGAATCGCTCAAATTTCAACTCTTTTATGTCTATCACAAAATTTCCTCATATTCAATACCAACAAATTGAAGGGAATGCTCCTCTCCTAGCTAATATCTTCATGAATAATTTGGAAATGAATACATTGTCACTAACAATAATATCAAAATTCTTCTCTGGCACAGATTGTTTGGTGTTCATAAATGGAGATTCAGATACATCGGTTTAGCTTCTGAACAAAATTAATGAAATACACCCTTACATTGCAGTCACATTAGAGATTGAATCAGGGAATGAACTGCATTTTTTAGACATATATGAAAACAATAGCAATTTGTAGTTTGGTGTTTATAGAAAACCAACACAGACTGATCATGTCATACCCAGCTAATAGACTATGTGACATTCAGAATATGGTATATAGCACGTCCGTGAAATACAACAATGTATAAATAGTCCAATATATAAAACGAACAATAAATATAAAAAACAATATACATACCAAAATATGAGGAAAAATTTAATCAGTGATGAATAGAAGAGTGAATGACATGATATGGTAACAAACTCAATTCTTGATTATATTCCAAAACACAATGTTCAAGAAGCAGTTCTTTACATAAATTCTACAACATTGTTTATTTATGAATCTAATTTGGCAAGAAAGTTTGTTATAAAGTTTAATATTTTTTCTCTGATAATATAAAATACCAAAATGTGAGGACAAACATAATAAGTGATAAATAAAAGAGTGAATGACATGATATGGTAACCAACTCAATTCTTGATTATATTCCATAACACAGTTTTCAAGAAGCATTTTTTATATTAATTTCAAAACATTGTTCATTCATGAATTTGGCAAAAGTTTAAAATGCAAACATTTTTCCTCTGATTTTATTTCATTAAAAATGGAAAATGTCTTATTTCTCGAGACAGCTCACAACAAATTCCCATACAATAGGTCATCCTATGGATAAACGTGCAAAGTCCTACAAGATACTTTGCAAATGTGTGTTGCGAAATGGATAAATATCAACCATTTCACTCAAGCTGTTGGCCGGTTTTGGGATAGTGGCCCCTCATCAGTACAGGGTAGGTCAAGCAAACAAATGGTGTAGCTGATTAAAACAATTGATATCCATTCACTTCATGGTATTCCGCTGCGATTTCATCAGCAGAATGAAATACACCTTTAGCTAACGCCATCTCAACTCAACCACTGCAACTGAAATACTTCCAACTGACATGTCATCCTGCGCCTTAGGATAGAGATCTGCAATAAGAGACAGACAACCGTAACATATCGAAGCCGGCTTTTATTCCATTCATCTTCAACGTGGCACTAATTCAGCTGTAGCAGGCTCTGTTGTGATGATGCAAGCTGGAGTGCTATGCCTCCTGGCATGAATTTCTGTGAAATTTTGGAGCATACAAGGAAGTGGTCTAATTATCAGTCTTCTGAATAATGGTTGGCAGTGTTCATTATATCGCACCCAGTCAGTATCTTTCATCGCTAGATTTTGTAATTTGTATATTTTTACTTAACTGAATCTCCCCATGAAACTGAACCATATCTAATCAAATCAAGCAAGTTTGAGCAAAGGCTATGTTGCCTTAGTAGAAACGATATACTGAACAGCCTAGTACTAAATTAATCTACGTACTCTATCCAATAATCTAGGAAACATCAAGCAATGTACAGGAGTTACCTGCCGTGATTTGGTTCTTAGTGGAAATTACTAGATTTTGAGTATTTCCTCTATTGAGTTGAAGATTATTTGCATAAAACCATTAACTTCAGATATTGAAGTTCCTGTTTGCATGTTCAAGTAAATGTGAGATATTGGCATTAGAAATAATGAAGGAAGTATCATTTGCAAAGAGTACAATTTGACACTTTGTCAGCATATGGAAATATAGGTCATTAATGTATATGATGAAGAAAAGTGGCCGCAGCACAGATCCTTGGGGGACACCATGATAAATGTTTCTTTAGGTCAAATTTAAAGTTGTTGGTTGAAAAAAGTATGATCTTCCAAAAAAAAAATACGGAGTTTATTCACGTCATTAGAATAATAAAAATTGTGTCATCGGAAAACTGCACGAAATCCAGAAAATGTTTATGGTCACCAAATTCGTTTGGAACCTTAAAAAAAATCCAGCCATCTATGGCAGTCCATTTCCTACAGTTTCTGGTGCATCTCAATATGATACGCATAGAATTTGATTTTTTTTCAATACCCCAGAAATGCTTCCTTTGCTTATACCAGTATCACTTGATTTCTCTTCGACTCATATGGTATTTTCCTATCAAAGATCCTAAAATAAAAAATCCATTATCTTCTTCATTTTCAATGATTGGTTTCTATTCTTTCAGTCTTGCGAGATACTTGTATCAATATTCGAATGCAGACTTGTTTATATGATTCCGGTCCGGATATATTTGAGTATATATTAACGATGCCAAAAAAATTTCTCTTCTCACTTTCCAACAATAAAAACAATATTTATCCGTTTCGAATGAATATATTCTTAATGATATGTAACACGAGAACTAGCATTGATAACTGTCAATAATGTCAACGAATTAGATGAATGTAGTATCAAAGCTACCTTTCTTCCATTCCAACTCCAGCCTATTTCTGCGACAGGGGCTAAACACTGATTCACAGTTCCCCCTACTGGCTGAATCAAGAATATATTTATATTTTATAAAAAAATGCTATTTTCCTATAAAATATTTTATTTCATATGGTTAATAAAGATCTACATCTTTATTCAGAAATACTTTGAGTTTTCTCCAGATATTCACAAAAAAATTGTTTTTTGGAGTGGGAGTTATTTGATTTTATTTTGTATTTTTTTTCCTATTATTTAACAAAACATGATATTTTCCTCTGGAAAATTCAAGATAAAAAGATATATTATTTAAAAACACTGCCCTTATCATATTGAAAATTTATATTTGATTCCATCAAAGTAAGTGTGGATTTCTTCAATTTTTGAGATATCTTCTCCAATGGTGAAAATAAAAGCTGAATCGACTTCTTGAATTGCAGAAAGTTTATCCGCCCTCCACTTCTTGGACGGTTTTGCTATATACAAAAATGATAACTGCGAATCACGTATGGTGAGTTTGATCGTTAGAGATTTTCCATGCATGTCATTTTCAATAACTTTATTGGTGGGCACGAAAAACCCGTGAAGGGCCCAAAGAACTCTGCTGCATCTCGTCCATCTGAAGAACAAGTTAATTCGTGTTATTACAACAGGCCTGAAGAGACTACTACTTCCCCTTTCTAGTTTTTCAAAGGTGAAAAAATACAGAAATATATGATCACTCTGATCTAATTTGGGAATTCATGTTTTTCGGAGGTAACAGTCATTCATTGAAGAGTGGAAACAACAGAACCTCATTTGCCATGTTTGAATGGTTAAGTTTTTTCCTATCGAATCATATGTCTCTGCAAGCATCGAATGACGAAAAAATTTCAAGTTTGTTGAAAGTTAAATCGAAATATAAATCAATACAAATCAACACTGCTACAAAAAAATGGGAGCAAACATTAAATAAAAAAGAACGCTACTAGTATTGATGGAATGAAATTGAAATGAAATCCAAAATAAGCTGCCACTTTATTGTTCATTGGGATGAATTCATTAACGGACTTTTCGGAAAAATGTTGAAAACCCCATATCAAAATATCGAAATTTTTTCACGGTATGCGATCGAGAAAGAGCCAGATCAACCCATACATTTTCAGTATTTAGTATGGTTACCTTCTTGAAAGTTGAAATTGTAGAATTGTCATTGCTTCTTACCATTTCACAACTTCACGTGTGGCGTGGTGAGGTTATTAAAAAATTTCAATTCAATAAATGGCAATGAAGCTACAAAAATTATATCTTACCAGCAGATACACAAGTATCTCACATGTGACACTCAACACTCAAACCTTCTACTTCTATAACCCATGTAAATTCCCGTGGAACGATGATTATCGATGTACTCGAGACTTCGAGTACTGAGTCAGAGTTAGGACCCAGAACCGTTCATACGATCCCGATATATTGAATTGAAGAAAAATTCGTTTGGGATGGAGGAGGTGAAGTGGTTGAGTTGAATCTCAGCATTCACACAAGGCACTCGGACATTGACAACAAGACCAAGTATTGAACGATAAACGCCATGTGAAGTGGAATAAATAGAAAAATCGAATTTAAACGGTTTTCTTCACATAAAAGATTCAATATAAATTAAACCAGAAAATGGTAGATCTCAGGTGAAAAACAACTTCTTTCCTGGCAAATACCACGCAGAACGTTGAATGATATTCACCTGAAAATCCATGCATACCTCCATATCACATCAATGGACATTGAATGCAAAGGTTTCTTTTGTTAGATATATTCTGTTTAACCTGTTAGAAATTCTGTTGGATATACTTCTTTATACTAAATATAAACGTTTTTATTATATTCGACAGAAGTCAAAAAGTGATAATTTCACATGTCATTTTTATATCTACATGGCACACTTCTTAACACAAAAAATATATAACATAGAGAGTGTTATATAAATAATTCTTATTTTGTCGTAATCTCCAACACCCCTTCTCGACAATTATGAATTACATATCTTCATACCAACCATTTCAATATTATGTCGCAGTTTTTCAGGTCCTAGTGGTTTTGTTAAAAAATCAGCCAACATGGAATGGGATGGGCAATATTGAAACATAATTTTATTTGTCAATTTGAGATTCTTGACGAAATTGTATTTTGTTTCAATATGCTTAGTTCTGTCACTCATTTTTTCATTTTCAAGCAATTTTAGACATGACTGATTGTCTTCGAACATGACAGTTGTTGTTACATCTTGTTGAAAATCTTGTAACAATCCTTTCAGATAAATTGCTTGTTGAGAAGCTTCTGACAATGAAATGAATTCAGCTTCTGTGGAAGATAGTGCCACGCAGGTTTGTTTCTTGCAACGCCAGTCGAACATGGCTCCCATGAATTTGAATAAATAACCACTGTTTGACTTTTTGTCTGACCTATCTCCTGCCCAGTCCGCATCTGCATATCCATACAAAATATCTTCATCAATATCAGATGATATTTTTCCAAGTTTAATTTCCATATCAATGGTTCCATTGAGATATTTCATAATCCTTTTTACTTCTGACCAATCATACCTATAGGGATCACTGACGTTTCTCCCGAGAATTGAAGTAGCAACGCAGATATCTGGTCTCGTGTTCACCGATAAATACAATAGTGCACCTATCGCGCTCCTGTAAATATCCTCATTTTTTAATTTATCATCATTGGAGTTTCTGTTCTTGTAGTATCCTGTGTCTAATGGAATAGTCATAGCTTTAGAGTTTTCCATCTTGAAGTTCCTCAATAATTTCATGATATACTTTTTCTGGTTTATTGAATAAATCCCATGGATGTCTTTTTTCACTTGGATTCCAAGATAGTTGTCAATATGTCCCAAACAAGTTATCTTGAAATTTGTTTGCAGTTTTTTAGCCGTTTCTTCAATTATTTTTATTTCTTTACATGCGATAAGGATGTCATCAACAAATATTAACAAATATATGAGGCTTCCTTTTTCATTTTTTATGTAGAGGCATTGATCATAATCACCCCTTCTGAATTCCATATCAATGAGGAATTTATTGATTGTGGAATTCCACATTCTGGCAGCTTGTTTCAACCCATATATTGATTTATGTAGTTTGCATACCAAATGTTCATGTCCTTCTTCGACATAACCTTGGGGTTGTTTCAAATAGATTTCTTCCTCCAATTCAGCATTTAAGAAAGCCGTTTTGAAATCATAATGATAAATAGTCATTTTTTCTTTCCCAGCAATAGTGAGAAAAAGACGAAATGTTGACTGTTTCACAACTGGAGCGAATACCTCATCATAATCAGATCCAAACTTTTGTGAGAATCCTTGAGCTACAATCCTAGCCTTGTATCTATTTACATTTCCTTGACTATCAGTTTTGAGCTTGAAAACCCATTTACTTCCAATTGCTGTTTTATTTTCGGGTAATTCAGACAAACTCCAGGTGTTATTCATCTTCATTGCCAATATTTCTTCGTCCATAGCATCAATCCAATTTTTTGCGTCTTTTCCTTCAATTGCTTCATTTCTTGTTTTTGGTTCAATTAAAATCTCTTCGACTTCTTTATATTCTGTAAATTTATTCGGGGGTTTACCTTTATTGTTTCTTTCTGATCTTCTCAGCTTTATTGTATCTCCTCCTTTACAATTTTTCATTTTTTTATTTTTCTTAGAATTAGAATTTTCATCCTCCTTTCATTGTAAGTATGCATTTCACCACTGATTATATCTTCGGTTTCTCCTTCATCAAATATTTCTTGTTCTCCGAATATATCATCTGATGTCACATCTTTCTTTTTATTTTTAATGAAAATTTCCACTTCATTATCAATTTTCTGGGGTTCATGATCATTTTTGATGTTTTCAATAGTTTTTGATTGATGATAACCGCTGTGATAATCTTCCAAAATTTTCACGTCCCTACTGATTGAAATTCTTCCCGTACTTTCATCGAGGAGTCTATATGCTTTTGAACCATTTTCATATCCAACTAATCTGTACTTTTTCGCTTTTTCACCCAGTTTGTGTCGTTTTTCTTTTGGAATATGAGCGAAAACTGTACGTCCAAAAACTTTCAAGTGACTAACGGTCCCTTTTATTCTGTTCCAAATCTCGAATGGAATATTGTTAGTTGCTTTCGTTGGAACCAAGTTTTCCAGATAATTCGCTGTCATGACTGCTTCTCCCCAGTACGTATTTGATAGACTAGCACCAATTAGCATACATCTCACCATTTCAGTTATGTATCTGTTTTCTCTTTCAGCTACCCCATTTTGTTGACTTGAGTAGGGAGCTGTTAATTGCAATTCTATACCTTCAGATTTTAGGAAATTTGTTACTTCTGAATTTATATATTCTCCACATCGGTCAGATCGTAAAATTTTTGGTTTTTTGTTGAATTTATTTTGCACTAATCTGACATATTCTATAAGTTTATCGAATACTTCGGACTTCCTACTCAATAAATATATAGTAGAGTATCTACTAAAATCGTCTATGAAAGTGAGTATGTATTTCTTTCCTCCAGGTGTGATTGTACGCATAGGTCCGCAAAGGTCTGTGTGTATTATATCCAATACATTTGTTGTTTTCGTAAAAGACTTCTTTGGAAATGTTTGTCTTGTCATTTTTCCTTGTATACAGGTTTCACATGTCATAATGTGTCGACAGTTTTTCATATTCATTCCATTCACCAAATTTTTGTTCGCCATTTCCTTTATGACAACGGGATCTTGATGACCAACGTTTGTGCCAAATGTGAATGCACCCATCATTACATCCATCCCATACCGCCATAGTCTTATTGTATTGCTTGAGTTTGAATAAATTTCCACTCAAAGTTCCTTGTGCAATGACTTTGTCCTTTAACTTTGTACGGCAATTATCCTTGTCAAATTCAATTTTGAATGCCAGGTCTGTCAACTTCTTAACTGACAGTAAACTAGAACCCAACTCAGGAACATACAGAACGTTTTTTACTATAACCTCTGAAACGCTATTATCATCTAGAAGACAGTTCAATTTTCCAGTACCTACACCGTGAGCACGAACTTTTCTGCGATCAGCAAGCTCTACTTCGCTTTGGGAATCAATAAAATGTGAGAAAAAATATTTATTGTTCGTCATATGACTACTAGCACCAGAGTCAATAAACCAATCCTGATTTTTATTGGTTCCTCCAATATTGAGACAAACATGTGTCTCTTCAACATTTGCACTAATTTCATTATTATCTGAAGATACCACATTTGCTACATTTGAATGTCTATTAAGTTGTTTCTTATAATAGTAACAATCTTTCTTCAGATGTCCGGTCTTCTTGCAGAAATAACATGTCACTGTACTACCCCTTTTATTCTGTTCGAACACCTTCTTATTGAAATGTTTTTTATTTATGTTCAGAGCTAATTCATTGTCTGTTCCTTGATTCTCTTTTCTTCTGTGATATTCCTGTATCAATTTACTTTTAACCATATCCATTGTTAGGTCAGTTTCTGCTCTACTTTCCAAGGCTATTACTAAGTTTTCATAGTTTTCAGGAAGACTGCATAATAATAATGCTACTTGCAAATTTTCTGCTAAATTTTCACCTAATGTTACCAACTGATCTATAATGCCCATCATGTCAGCAATATGTTTTTCCATATCACCATTCGAAGACAATGTCATCCTACAAAGTCGTTTTAACAGAAAAACTTTGCTTGTTAGTGATGATTTTTCATATTGCATCTTCAGTTTGTTCCAAGCTTCCTTTGCTGTTTTACAGTTCTTCACATGTACAACTTGCGCATCCTTGATCAATAATCCAATTGATGCCCTTGCTTTACCATCTTTCGAAATCCAGCTTTCAGTTTTTGGTTCGGGAGGGTCTTCAGTGACTATGTTCCAAAGTTCTTCCTTCAATAGCAGCATCTCAACTTTATATTTCCATATTTGGTAGTTAGTACCATTCGATCTTATAATATTGAATTTAGAAGCATCCATGTTTACGAATCACTTTCTAACAGTTTTACTTTCAATTACAGTCAATTTTTAAATTAACTCCAGTGACTGGGCCCATAACCTGTTAGATATATTCTGTTTAACCTGTTAGAAATTCTGTTGGATATACTTCTTTATACTCAATATAAACGTTTTCATTATATTCGACAGAAGTCAAAAAGTAATAATTTTACATGTCATTTTTATATCTACATGGCACACTTCTTAACACAAAAAATATATAACATAGAAAGTGTTATATTAATAATTCTTATTTTGTCGTAATCTCCAACATCTTTCTGATAAGCTCGATTATGTTTAATTTATGTCGTGTTCACCTAACAATCCGCATACTGGTTTCAGGCTTCTTGGACCTCATCAGTACGCAGTAGTCAACCAGCCAAAGGTCCAAAGAGCTCTGGCTGAAGCGAGACACAACGTAAACAAACCATAATCGAGCTTATAACACCCATAGGTACGCCGGAAGAGATAAACTTTAACTGTGACAGAAAGAAACACTCCGAAAATCTCCCACCTCGATAGGTTTCTGAATAAAAGATTCCTTCTCAGTAGGAGTGGTAAGCCCGTCTAGCATGTAGTGAACGATAAACGCCATGTGGAGTGGAATAAATAGAAAAATCGAATTTAAACGGTTTTCTTCACATAAAAGATTCAATATAAATTGAACAAGAAAATGGTAGATCTCAGGTGAAAAACAACTACTTTCCTGGCAAATACCACGCAGAACGTTGAATGATACTACCTGAAAATCCATGCATACCTCCATATCACACATCAATGGACATTGAATGCAAATGTTTCTTTCTGATAAGCTCGATTATGTTTAATTTATGTCGTGTTCACCTAACAATCCGCATACCGGTTTCAGGCTTCTTGGCCCTCATCAGTACGGAGTAGTCAACCAGCCAAAGGTCCAAAGAGCTCTGGCTGAAGCGAGACACAACGTAAACAAACCATCATCGAGCTTATAACACCTATAGGTACGCCGGAAAAGATAAACTTTAACTGGCGGTACCTAGTGATAGAAAGAAACACTCCGAAAATCTCCCACCTGATAGGTTTCTAAATAAAAGATTTCTTCTCAGTAGGAGTGGCAAGCCCGTCTAGCATGTAGTGAACGATAAACGCCATGTGAAGTGGAATAAATAGAAAAATCGAATTTAAACGGTTTTCTTCCATAAAAGATTCAATATAAATTGAACAAGAAAATGGTAGATCTCAGGTGAAAAACAACTACTTTCCTGGCAAATACCACGCAGAACGTTGAATGATATTCACCTGAAAATCCATGCATACCTCCATATCACATCAATGGACATTGAATGCAAATGTTCCTTTCTGATAAGCTCGATTATGTTTAATTTATATCGTGTTCACCTAACAATCCGCATACCGGTTTCAGGCTTCTTGGCCCTCATCAGTACGGAGTAGTCAACCAGCCAAAGGTCCAAAGAGCTCTGGCTGAAGCGAGACACAACGTAAACAAACCATCATCGAGCTTATAACACCTATAGGTACGCCGGAAAAGATAAACTTTAACTGGCGGTACCTAGTGACAGAAAGAAACACTACGAAAATCTCCCACCTCGATAGGTTTCTAAATAAAAGATTCCTTCTCAGTAGGAGTGGCAAGCCCGTCTAGTATGTAGTGAACGATAAACGCCATGTGAGGGCCAAGAAGCCTGAAACCGGTATGCGGATTGTTAGGTGAACACGACATAAATTAAACATAATCGAGCTTATCAGAAAGAAACATTTGCATTCAATGTCCATTGATGTGATATGGAGGTATGCATGGATTTTCAGGTGAATATCATTCAACGTTCTGCGTGGTATTTGCCAGGAAAGTAGTTGTTTTTCACCTGAGATCTACCATTTTCTGGTTCAATTTATATTGAATCTTTTATGTGAAGAAAACCGTTTAAATTCGATTTTTCTATTTAAGACCAAGTATATTGGGTGATGTTGAGAATAATTGATCGGTAAATTGAGTACTGATATCAATGCATGGGTGTATAGCTAATGTTTCCAAGCATTGATAAAATGATGTCACTGTACTGAGTACATTCCCATTGAGCATTCAACCATGCCCTGTTATATTGTTACAAGGAACTGTGATGATTATTGGTACATAGTATTGATAAACTCATGTTCGTTTGCGCAATGCATTCGTTTCCTTGTTATAAGGCAAATTTTCATTGTGAATAAGATTTCAACATAACATTAATCGTGAAATTACGTTATTGTAAAGGTCGCAGTGTAGAAGATGTTAAGGTTTGGGGCACGAAGTCCAAATGCCTAAAACGTGATGACAAAACTTCACCTCCACATGCCAAAAAAGCCCCGACGTGTCGGTGAAATGTGCGAACTGCTCGCTGGCACACTTGGCTAACTATGAAGAATGTGAAGCACATTTGAAGAAACTGGCGCTAAAAGAAGTCTAAGCCTCGACCAACCTCCAGGGCCAGCATACCAAGGGCACTCGACAACCAACCGGAACTCAAGAATGCAAACCCACCCCATGGCAGGCCACAGTGGAAGTGCTAGCCAATGGAAAAGAACCACAAGATATCACACGGAGCCAAATCAAGCGGAGACCCCATTCATAGTGGAGGAGGAGAAGGCCCACCCCGCAGATTTTGGCACTCGAATACATGAAGAAATGATTCAACTACAACAAACAATCATTGAACTAACGTTAACACTGACAGAGATACAAAACACTGTCATGATACAACAACTCGTCACAATGCTCACGGGGGACCCCACGGGACGTGTGGAGACAGCGGCCGAAGCCGCCTTTCTCTCCGCATGTTCACAACACAAAATTTAAATACAAAGCACTCAAAACAACGTACACAAATCACTACACAAAAAAGAAAAACTCAAAAACTCATCAAACAACCCTCAAACACCTACGAATTCTCACTTAAAAACCACTAAAACGACTTTCAAACACCTACTCGAATCATTTCACAAATTCAAAAACCCCACAAATATTCCTCAAATATCTCACAAGCATCACACAAAAACACCCTCAACGAGGCTTTCACTTAACTTTTCCTGGGAAACTACTCCTCAGCAAACTACACAAAATAAACTATACAAAACGTAACAATCACAAACTCCAGCATGAACATAATTATAGGAGACTGGTAAAACACTCACGAAATAAACTTGAGCTCAATCCGACACTTGAAGAGAGCAGCCCGTCTTTGGACCGGGGCATCGTCGGGAATATCAGAAACGGCGCTCCGAAAGATGGTTCGGTCTTCTCCGGACTAGGGGTTACGCGAATAACCAGCCGTCTGTATATTTTATATATATATATATATATATATATATATATATATATATATATATATATTCATATATCTGTATATATATATGTATATATTGTGAATGGTATGATTAGATTTGAGCTATGAAATGTATAATAGAGAAATGCAAAATAAATGTTATTGGATTATTGGATTGTCAACCTGACAAGCCGAGCCGTGCCCCGAAGAAACTAGTTTTACATGAAGAAAACTTTGGGATATTACCTTACGTTTGAGATAAACGTTCATTTCTGGCAAATTATTGGGTAAGGTGAGAGAATTCGAGATATAGGACGGGTAATAAACAATGATTTTTAAACATATTATAGAATATTGAGAAACGAGTGATATCAAAATCATCGGTTCATGGTAAAAATTTCATAATATATTTTTTGACATTTCGATGTTATATTATTCCCAATTGGAACCAGCATTACAAAAAACAATAATAATAATTCTAAGTAGAAAAACTGATGACTGCTCCACAGTAGAAAATTAAATATAATATGACAAAATATAAAAATAAAATGTGCTACGCATGTCGGCAATAAATATTAAAGTTGAAGTGTCTACTATGAGTGGACATCAAAACTTGAATGTTCATTCATGTCTATTCTGAGCAAACATTCCCACTCCAATGTATATCAATGATGGGGCCGTTAAGTTCAATTTTGTGAGTTCTTGGTGAAGTAACTTGTCAAAACGCATTGCACATGTCTTTCATAGAAATAAATGTCTATTACTGTGAAACAGACTTCCGTTTTTCTATCCAAGTTGAGAACGGTTAGAATGGTGCACATAGTACCGTATACGACTCTTCCAAGAATAGAAATGAGATAAAGGGTTTTTAAATGCCATATTTTTCTACACATATGTAGACTTTTTCAATCTAGAAATGTCATCCAATAATTTGAAATATCCAGTTTTGTTCTGAAATATTCCAGATAGTATGAATACCAGATTATCAAATAATTTTTCGAAATTGGTCGTCTCAGTTATATATTTGAACACTGAAAATCGAATTGAAGTGAGCTTCGAACCGAATTTCGATAAAAATACATCAGGAATTTAGGAATTGAAGAAATATTTTTACCGCAATTCTCCAATTTCGGAAAAATTCATTTTTGATGCAGAATGATGGAAATTTACTCACTTCTTGATTCTGAGATATTGCTTCATACAATTTCTGAGAACTTCATGTATGTGTCTTTGACGTTCCTCATCGTTAACGATATTAGAATCGATATTAGGATCCATACATTTTGTGGACTCAGTTTCCAAATATGCTATCAGTAGTAGGAATTGAAATTTCACATGATAAACCATATGAGCCGTGAGCCACACACAACTCATTAGGTAGTGACTAGTGATCACACCAAAAATCAGACTGTTGATGAAGCCAATGACTCCAATTTTTCCAAACCATTTTTTCATCAAGATATATTGGAACATGAAGGTGTCTTCGTCTCCATTGAGAGGACTCAATAACAAACCTGCTATGAGCGATATGACTAATGAAACGAAGCAAAAGTATTTTATTTTCTTGACGTCATCCATGATCTTCTTCTTCATCTCACTTCCTCCTGATTCTATAGAAAACCCATATTTAAAAATAACTCGATCGTTCTGAGCTGTTTTTAAAGCATAGAGAATCGCAGTCACACACATAGAACAAGACTGGAACAAAAAAAAACTGGTGATAGGTAGAAAACAGACTGAACCTCAGACGATCTGGAGTAATCAGGCTCATATCGCCTGTATTGTTTCCAGATGAATAACTGGTAGTAATTAAACATTCAATCTCATGCCTTAGCAAATACACTCAATTGACCGTCATAAGATGAATGAATATTATTCACTGTTACTCGTTGTTCAGTATGATGCAAATTATTATTCTATTAGCATTATATACCATAAAAATATCCCACTTAAAAATAATATTTGTTACCCCTTGCTATTTGTGCACGAGTGAGTTACAGCAACAAATCTTTTAGACATTGAGTTTTCTGAGGAATCAATCAATATTGAAATATTATATTATTTCAGGAAATTGGGGTTTGCTCTAAAAATATATTTTTGTTCAGAATCTTCGGATGAAATATTCATGGCAGGGAATTGTTGTCGATTACACCTTTGAATGGAATAACTAGAACATATTTGAAAAAGGAAATGTAGAATTATTGGTGATAAACATTATTTGTAGGGTATTTTTAGACGAATTGAAATATATTTAATCTGAATTCAAATTCGATATTCTCAATTGCATGCGAAAACGAAAAATCTTGAAAAATTCAGCGACTCACATCGAATAAAATTTCTTGGAAATATGTGATTAGGTATCCCTGTATTCTGTCCAACTTCCTGACGCATAGTCACATAAAATAGATTGAATAAGTACACATTATTCATTTTTTAGAAGAATGAAAATTTCTCATATAGTGAATAGGTATATACAGGAACAAACAAAAATCCCAGTTGCAATTTAGAAATTGTTACAGAAATCTTTGGAACTTACAGGTAGGAATACTATGATGCCCATATAAAATGCAATTTTGTGTTCTCCATGATGGATCCCTTCTGCAATCCCAGCAAGAATGAAGGCTATTTGAATGAATAAATAGATCGAATAAAAAATCCTAGACATTGTTTTGTCCTTTATGAGTCTTATTGAGCTGATGTCGATCAAAATCTTCAGAGGGTCCACTTCGACATGAAAATTAAAAACAAATTAGAAATTTTTTCATCTGAATTTGTTATATTTATTTCTTACCGGTCATGTTCTCCATTACTCATTCGCTTCTTTTTCTCCAGAAGCTTCTTTCAGAAATGTCGGATATAATTGAATTTGAATCATTTGATTTCCATTTCATTTCAGTCAATGTCTTGATATGGATAATTATCCTACCATAATATGCATATTATGATATTCATCTGATATAATGAGCTACGAGTTATAAATAAGTAATGTACTGTCATCAATCCAATGGTTTTCGGATGCATTATGAAACAATCAAATTTCAATTTGAATATTTCAATCACGAACTATTGATTTTGTAAGGGTAGTTTGAGCGAGTATTATATTAAACTATTTCTGGAAAGCCTTCTTTGTGGAAGAATAATGTTTTCCTGTCAGGCGCTACACCCGTCAAGATTCAGAGAAGATAAACTCAAAAAATATCTCAACAGAAAAGCATTGCATTCATTGGATTGAAAAACAAAATTTCAAGTTGTGTACCTAATTTCAATATATAACTTTGATAGATTCAAAATATTGCTATAAAAATTGGAACAAAAATAGTCAGATGAAGATTTAGATATCTTTAAAACCATTGAGGTCTACAGAGTTCTTGCATGGAAACTATTTCTGAAGTGAAATTTATTTAGCGAGGATAACGCCGGAAAAATGTGACAATAAAATGAAACCAGAGGTAGAAAGACCTGCAAATTTATTTTTGTATAATCTTATCCTGCACAAGTTTACTGAAAAACATTTTCTTCAACACTTCATCATCCTTAGATGTGAAGGCCCAAGAAAATATTGAAAATATCGCCACAAGCAACAATGAGACTTATACCATATGATGCCATATAAACACCATATAGTTGAATGAGAACATTCCACCATTCTTCAATATTCAGCTTTTCCATGAAAGTGACAAATATGACAATTGTCAATTGTCGCCTATCAGAAATGGCGGGAATATTTCTTACCAGTGAGTTCTACTAATCATGCCTTATTTTTTAATTTTTTTTGATTAGAACTTATTTGCATCCACCAACTGGTTATTAGCGACGGAACGTTCCATATGAAATTAACTGTAACAATGAGAAGAGTAACAAAAAAACAATACATTTACATTTACAGATTATAGAGTAAGCATATGTCTTTCAGATAGTCCATCAGGTTGAAAGTTTTACAGGATGGTCCTACAATTAATGCCATGTCATGTAGGATTTTGTGTGTTAGATGATTCACGAAAAATTTTGGATAGTCCACTAGAAAATGTTTCACACTCAGTTGCACATTGCAGTCTTCGCATATTGTGATGGCACTATATTTCATCAATTATTCATGTGTGAGTCTTGTGTGTCCTAGCCGAAGGCGGTTTATTATCACTTGCGTGGATCTTTCAATTGAAATAGGTTCTATCGGATTATTGTTTGGTTTTATCGTACGTAGTTTATTTTGGGATGTATGCCACTCACTTTGCCACTTATCGAGTAAACACTTTTTAAAGTATGCTTTGACATCCGACGAGATACACTGTGTGCTTTTTTCGGCATTATCGCTAGTCACTGCTTGACGCGCACTTTTGTCTGCTTCTTCATTTCCCGGGATACCAACGTGAGAGGGAATTCAGATGAAGTCTATAGTTTTTCCGTTTCTCATTGCTAGATACAGTTGTGTTTTGATGGTTTGACCCAGAGGATGTTTCGTGAACACACTCCGAATAGTTTGGATGGAGCTCAGGGAATCCATCAGGATAACGAATTTTTGGTTGTGTGTTATCACTATTCACATATTTAAGTTTGGAGTATTGCATATAACTCTGCCGTATGTATACTGCTAAGAAAGGAGAGTTTGTATTGTTTTATATGTGACATACTACTGCGCATCCCACTCCTTCGATTGATTTGGAAGCATCTGTGAAGATCTTCTCTGAAGCTATGTGATTGGTGGTCAGGATATTGTTGAGCGCGTTTTTAATAACGTTTGGATTTGTGTTGGACTTATCGTCAATTGTGAGATTTCTGTTGCAGGAAGGAATCTTCACTGACTATTGAGGTGGGTGGTCGGCGATATCGGGGTAAATGTCAGGGGAACTAATGTTTAGGATTTCTATCATCATTCGAATTATTTCATAGAATGGTCTATTAAAGAGTGGTTTGATCCTGTAATGTGTATCTGCTCGTAAATGTGTTTTCGTATGACGATTTCCTTCCATTAGCGGTTACTGTAGCGGCATGCGATAAGCTTAATATATGTCTCCTGATTTGGAGGGAGATTTCTCCAGCTTCACTGTAGAAGCTTTGTACAGGTGTTGTTCTATACGCGCCTAGTGCTAATCTGATAGCATTGTTGTGGATGATGTCTAGTGATTTTTTGACTTACGAATCACGGAGATAAACATCTTCATGATTTTTTCTCCAGAATGACCAGAATCAGGGATTCGATCAAATTCACGATGGAAATGGAAACGTTGAGAGAATAGGCAATGAAATCTGCACCTCTGTAAATATAAAGAAGGTACATACGGGGCAGTATCTCAACTACAGCTCCAACCATCCGGATTCGACGAAGAGAGGGATCGTGAGAACATTGGTAGAGAGAGCCATGCACATATGCAACGACGAGGAGTCACTAGATGCATAATTGAATCACATCAGAGAGGACCTTCACCGGAATGGATACCACAAGAAACTCCTAGAACAAGTTTCGAAACAACTCCAGAGAACGAAGACATCTGAAGAGCAACAACAAAACACAGTGATCCGCATTCCATATATCAGAGGTCTCTCCGCGAAGATCAGAAGGATCGGAAATAAGTTCAACATCAAAAGCTGCTTCCAATCCGGCAATACTTTACGGAGTTTCCTCACCAAAACCAAACCTGGCAACAAAAATGAAATCAGTAAGTATTGCATTTATGCGGAGATTTCTACATTGGAGAGACAAAGGGGCCGTCATCGGTAAGATTGGATGAGCACAAGAAATGGACTCAACATGGAAAAACGTCAAAATCGGGAATTGCTGACCACGCCTGGACTGGGCACCATCGAATTCCATGGGACCGCGCAAGTGTTTTATATAGAGGTGAGCATTGGTTCAAACGAAAGTTCAAAGAGGCCGCCTACATCAAAGCCAATAACGCCTTCAGCCAACCAAGCGTTGAGATCAAGAACGTATGGAAACCACTAATTGCTCTTTCTGGCGGACTGCGGAGGCGCGAAACTTCACGCACCACGACATCACGCAAAATCACACGCATCACTGCACATGATGAAAATACACGAACCATTGTACCGACAGACATATAAATTGGTAAGTAGCACCTAAACTTGTCAGTATTCACCTGAAGACGATTGCAGATACAGATTGTTCGAGACGTCGTGAAAACCTTTTAAATCCATTGAGACGATGGACGTCCGAAACGAGAGTAATCAAGTAACCACAGCGTCTACAACCTTCGAACAAAGATGGTGTTCTCCACAATAGATACATCGGTCGTCGATGGTCTTATTTATTATGCACGTCAAAACCATAAAGGAGCCGTGCCCGCTAAGTGCCTGCGTTGAAAAGTAGTTCGGCTTGGCATATTTACATGAGAACCATAGGGCGATTTCCGGAATCAATTTCTTCGTTCTTTGAGCAGCAGCAGTGTTTTCCACTTATTTCTTTCGCCATTTTTCAATTGTTACCAAATGTACTTGCAGCAAGTCCTCTTCATTTATTTGTGCCATGGATTGCAGCCTTATCCGTTCGTTCACGAGGAGGGCAAGCGGTGGTACACCCGTTATAACGCATATCGCGATTGCCGATACAGTTCGGTATGCCGCTGCTACCCTCAGAAGCATTTTTATTTGCTTTGCTATCAGCTTTCTTTATGGGTAGGTACCTACCTGCATAATTCGTCCCCATACCGGAGATGCATATGGTATGGTCGATTGGACGACTCCGTATATTGTGCGTTGCCTCAGGAAACCCGGTCTCCGTATATTTGGCAGGATCTTTGACAAAGCCGTGATCTGCCTGTCTGCCTTTTCACATGTTTCATCGAATTCACATCAATCCACACCCTCACATCATGTTACTGATGAAAATATGGTCAATTTGTTATTTTTTCTATTGTAGTCCTGATGATAAGATATCCGGAAGCTTGGATCAATTTTTTTTTCATGCTGCAAACCCAAATAATTTTATTGGTTTCAGGTTGAATTGAAATGGCAAAATGTTGTGAATTAAAATTATATTTGAAATACATGACAGTATGTAACATCAGTAGCAAGCTGAAATTCAATTGAAAAT
The DNA here is from genome assembly GCA_018342105.1 of Gonioctena quinquepunctata. Lineage (NCBI taxonomy): Eukaryota > Metazoa > Arthropoda > Insecta > Coleoptera > Chrysomelidae > Gonioctena > Gonioctena quinquepunctata. The sequence goes on from JAFIRS010006305.1 coordinate 29,318, forward strand.
GAAAAATACCTCCTTCCTCAAATACATACTCAATAGGTGTATGTTGGTCGAATATCCATTAGAAAACAATTACTTCATGGCTAATGTCTCGACGCTTAATTACATCGGATGGATGATCGTGCAAATTTCTACAAGTTACTTTGCCAATTTTTGTTGCGAAATGACTAAATATTGACTACTTCACTGTGACCACCTGTGGTCCATGTTTATTCATTTCGCAACAAACATTTGCAAAGTAGTCTTGTAAGACCTCACACGATTATCCACCGGATGTAATCCAACGTCCGTCGAAACATTAGAAAGGAAAGTAGTTGTTTCCTGATGGATATTCGACCAACATACACCTATTGTATAGGCGTGGGTTATGAGCTGTCTTAAGAAAAAAAAATATTTTCAATTTTCAATAAAGTTTTACGTTGCTATTGATAAAGTGTCACCAAATAAGTACAAAAGTTTTCAGGGGGGGATACCTTGTCGAAAATTAAAGGGGGTCTTTCATGGAAACAAAAAATCTTAGGCCTTTCCTTGAAAAGTTACACGCTTCTAAAAATGAGAAAAAAATTGTATTTTTTTCTCGAAATTGCTGAACAATTGGAGAAATGGCATTTCGTGGGCAGTTCTACCAATAAAAAGGCTACCTATGAATATTTTTTAAATTTTGTTGTGATCTTTTAAAGGGGTGAAACATGCAACTCCTGTTCCATTTTCTACCAGAACTTTTCAACGAAACAAAATTTATCAATGAAAAAATATGTGTTGAAAAGAACATTCATTGCAAAACTTGTGACTTCGTAGTATTTAAAAATTATTCCGCTTGTTTTAACTTTTAATATAGTCATGTACCAGTACCATGTTTTGTTTTATTAGAATATCAAATTATAAATACAAACAAAACAGAAGTATGTGTATTAAACGAAGGAAAAAGCAATAAGAGCAAACGAAGTTATCTTGAAATGACCACCTCCAACCATTAGACAGAAATCAAGTCTTCGTCTCATAGACTGGCGCAAACGTTGAAATACTCCTGGTGTGTTTTGGATTGTCTCGCAGGCTGCAATGATGCGATTCCTCAAATCATTCGAATATTCAATGGGGTCGCATAAATCAAGGACTTCTGGTGGCCCCAGATGCAAAAGTCCAAGGGGTTTGAGTCTGGGGATCTGGGAGGCCAAAGTTGAGGTCCTGCCCTGCCTATCCAACGATTTGGATACACGTCGTCCAAGTACTGACGAGCAGTTATGCTGAAATGGACAGGCGCACCATCGTGCATAAAACAGATTCGTGGTCGAATACTAGTGGAATATTTCCAAGTGAAATGGGAAGCTGCTCCTGGAGAAAATTTGTATAGGTTGCACCAGTTAGCCTTAACGGTAGAAAATACGGTCCAATAATAATTTCGCCAATAATTCCGACCCACACGTTAAGTGAAAATTCATATTGATACCGACCTCCTTGAATTGCATGTGGGTTATCTCCGGCCCATAGATGATTGTTATGGGAATTTGTGATTCGCTTGCCTTAAAAAGTTGGATTCGTCGGTGAATATAACGTTTTCTGAACATTGAGCATTCTGCGTTATCATTTGAAGACTCCATTGACAAAAGTCTGCTCGATGGCAAAAATCCCTGGACTCGTTGAATATAATGAGGATACAATTGGTGATCTTTTAAAATTTTCCAGATTAGTTTATTGCTGAAATTAAGTGTGTTAGCAATTTGTCTTGTACTCAATTCTGGACGATATTCAATCATCTTGAGAACCTCTTCTTCCAGTGCCACCGTTCTAATTACTCGTGGATGACCACAGTCAGTTGTTCGTTTTTGAAAAGTCCCTCTTCTACAGAGACGTTGGTGAAGATGTGCAAAAATTGTGTGATGAGGTATCACGCGCTGAGGGTACATCTCTGCATAGAACCGTCTAGCTTCCAAAGAATTTCCATTGACACGACCATACATAAAATGCATATCGGCCCTCTCAGCGTTAGTGTAATTATTCATAATGAAGATTCAGAAGACATTTGAACTTCCAACAACCACATAGAAATCGAATCGACTTCACAGCCAACTACTAGATTTTTTCGATTCTAAAATACTACGATTGAAGTGCAAACAAAACGTGAGAGCCACCTACTAGATTTTTTCGATTCCATTTACAGAAGATCCGTTCATGCACAATATTGCATATTCATTCATTAGCATAACAAGTAAAAGGTGGAAACCATGTTTTGGAAAAATTGATAGTGAGTGTTTTGTGACTGAACGCGTCTATAATCATTTTCATATCTTGTTCGACTTTTTCTTTTAATTGTTTCCATGTCTCTCCTTTGTATAAGACGACCTTATCGTCCATAAAGCTTATTATAGTATCAGGGATGTTAAGGGTGAGTCTTTCGTTAATATATATTATGAAGAGAAGAACCATATTCGATAGTTTCTGCATTACTCAGTTTGTCGTTCCTTCAGGTAGCTCTTCATCAAATCATGTGCTGTGCCTCTGCATCCCGCATCATAAAGTGTGTCCAATAATTTCGAAATGTTGAACTGTAACAAATGCTTTCGCAAGATCCAGAATCACAGCCAATGCCACCCTCCAGGCTTCTATAGATTTCTGATGTGAGTAGTCGAATTGCATTTTGTGTTGAATGTCCCACTCTAAATCCAAACTGGGTTGCAGATAATTATTTTAGGACCTTTTCAAAAATGTTTGCTGCTAAATTTCAAATTAGTGTTATTGGGTAGTTCAGAACTTTGGTTTTGTCTCCATATGTATATACAGGTTTGATGACTCCTACTTTGAAGGCATTAGAACATTTCACTGTTTGGCCACAAATATTTTGTAGGATTTCGAATGTTATTTTATCTATGCCAGAGGATAATTTTTTCAGGTTTCTGATGATCCTCTCTATTTCACTTTCATCGACTGGGCTGAGAAAAATTGATTGTGACGTACGTTTTCTTTTAGGTAATGGAGTATGTGGAGGTTCAATTTTTTCAGAATATTTTTTTCTCAGATAGGCATAATGACTGTTGAACACACAACCTACCCATTGAACTCTTAATAACTGAGGATTAGGTGGCAGTATGAGAAAAAAATAAAAATATATTCATTGAAGAAATAATAATTCGAAACAAAGTAATTCAGACCATATGTAGTATCGAACATTTATTGGCATTGACCGGGGGTTTCCATTAACTGATTTGTTTTGGAATTCAGGACAGGAGTAATTTTCGAGTCATCGGCAAAAGAGAGGGCCAATGAAGAGATAATATTTGAAAAATGTATAGCCGAAACAGGGAGTGGCCATAGACCGAACCTTGAATAGCTCCATCGATTTAAGGTGAATTGCAGTTTGCCTACTGATGATGATAACTTAGTTATCGAAATGCGTTTATAGGTGTGAAGTGAGTAAGTGTAGTGGAAGGATTACTTGTGCAATTTTTTCAATTGTTTGACACCATAGCGTCTAGCCAGTGTTCATAAATGGTGAAGTTCGAATATAAATTAATATTTCACTATCATTACTATCAACTTTTATTGTACTTTGATTATTTGTGGTATTCATTTTCGTGTGATCTATCAGAATATATTATTTTATTTCAGTAATGTAAGTCACAAGTACTAAGAGAATCTAGAATTCTATCTTCAGAAACTTGTTTATTAGGACTATTTCATTTGTAAGCATTTTCAGGATAGAAAGTCATTTCTAAGTTTGGTATTGTTTTCAACATGTGTGTCAATATGTTGAAGTTTTGAAATAAGAATAAATGTTAAAGTCAAAATTTGAATGCATAACATCAGAGAATGTCAGCAAACTGACCGGCATTCGTTTTATATCTCATTATTGATTATATATCATGATTTTGTTGCGATAAAAAATAACTGGACAATTATAAGAATTTTCTCGTCAAATCACGGAATGAATACACCAACTGGAAGGGGTTAGCAAGGAGTGTCAAGAAAATAACATAAGAGGCTAGTTGTTCCGTTTTCTTCAGTATAAGTTAAGTTTTTCTACCGCAATGTGCGGAGAAGTGTGCATTGGTCGGCGCAGATAGTGTGGTTTATCGGATTAAAGGAAAAGAAACGGTTGTTTTGCTTTTTATTTCAGTTTTGGCGGTTCGGATCGAGGTACCTATTGGTATTGTTCATCTTGAGAAATATCTATACCAGGTTGAATATTATCACGATAGTTTCATGCATTTCAAGATCGGCATTTCGGGGCGGTTGTAGAAATTGGTTGAAATAGGAAGGTTCACAGCGGAGATTGGTTGGAATTGTACGGAATTTTCAATGAGATGTGCATACCTACATCAGACTGTGCTTTGCTCAACATTGATTATTGCTCTTGAAGTCATTCGCGAGAAAGGGAAAGAAAAAAAATGCCAGCTACGGTAGCGGAGAGGCAAGTCAAAGTTCTGACTGCAAAAAAAGAATCACTGTTTGCTAATTTGCAGAGGTTATACGATTTATGGAAGAAACTAGACGATCAGGCTTCCAGGAGAATGTTCGAAATCCTGTTTCGTTCATAAGAAGGTACGCGTCAGAAACTTTCGAAAACGGTGGACGTTCTCAATGAAGTGAGTTTGGAGGCCAATGAAAAATTTGTTCCAAACTTTGCCGTTTATAATATCGTGGATGAAATGTGTTGCAACATTAGGCAAGAAGCTGATATAATTCACAAAAAAAATTCACAACAACAAGGCTTTGACGCATGTGGAGAAAATTTATTATCTGGTAGGTAGATTGGAAGGGTTGGCGTTGGGGGTGTGCTCGGGATTGCCACCTACTGGCACGAATTATCCGATAATTTATCGATCTTCGGTAGATAAGTATCAAGATGAACGTGCCTTGGCAAATAGTTATTTAGATCAAATTATGGATTTCAAACGTGTACAAGGAGAATCATAAAAAAATCTAGAATTATTTATGGAAAATGTAGATTCCGCGATGAAGGCGTTGAACAAATTGTGTTTGATGGATTTAGCGGATTCCATTTTATGTAACCTGTCATTGTCGAAATTGGATTCGGAAACCAGTCGAGCTTTTGAAATGTCAAAAAGAAATTCTCACCTATGACGATCTCACCTATGACGGCATGTGGGGAAAAACACCACATTCTCTCACACTTGGGTAGAACAAATTTGGAGGGTAGGCAAGGTCCTTCCAACTCGACGGCGGTAAATATTTCGGAGAATAACGCGGTTGATATTGTTAGCTCTACCTTGACAGCCCAAAAACTTGGAAGTAGTGGGTTGTTACCCACGGTGGTAGTTCGGGTAGGAAATAGCCCCGTGAAAAATGATACGGCCCGATTTCTTTTAGATAGCGGAAGTCAGATTCACATTTTCACAGTGAAGGGTTGTAAGAGGCTGGGAATCAGTTGCTCAAAAAATTATTTGTTCTTTAAGGGTACAGGAGATACTACACAGGCGGTAAAGGGACTAGCTAAATTGATCATTTCATCGCAATATGATGAAGAAAAGGTTATTTCATTGAGAACCTTGATAGTGGAAAAAAAATCGGAAAATTTACCACGGTTATCAGTAGCAACAAAGGACATAGGTGTGGATTTGAGCTGCTTACCCTTGGCTGACAAAAGTTCTTATCAATCCTGATAGATTAACGGTATCATGGGAGCGCCATTATTTTCGGAATTGATGTGTTTGGGTCGAATATGTTGTCCTAGTGGGTTCGTCTTAGCCGTGGAAACCGTTTTCGGATACGTAATCATGGGAAAGGTTCCTGTAACAAATACTTTTTTCACGTTGACGGATGAGATACCGATTAAAACTCCTATTAATGAACTCTGGGAAATTGAACAGGTTCCTGAGAGTTTTTCTTCCAATCCAGGAGATCTAGAGTGTGAAACTGGAAGATTAACGATTGCATTGCCATTTAAGCATCTTCCGATGTGGCTGGGAAATTCAATAAAAATAGCCTTCTCGAGGTTGCTATTCTTGGAAAATGAATATAATAGAATTTCCGGACTTAGATTGAGTTACAATGAAATGATGATAGATTTTCTAGATCAAGGACATATGCGGTTGGTAACAAATGAAACCTAAAGTTTTGGGCTAGTTCTCCATCGGATTCGGATGTTTCTTTGAACGATTTGCTTTATAGTGTGCAACACCCCTTAATTCTGAACCCCAGATTTTAAATTATATGATTCAAATTTAAGAAGGTGAAATCACTTTACCGATAGGCTGCTCAGATGGATACGGTTAGGCCGTGAGTAAGGTTCAATTAATGACTTTTCCTAGTTAATCAAATTTGGCCACTAGAAAAATTATACATTGATTAACTTGACTAGTTCAAGAGTTGGGCGCCAGACTTGCTAAAGACAAAAGTCAAAATGAATAAAATTAAATAAATGTTACCTAGCTTGTACGGGAAGGCAAATAAATATGCAAAAAATCAACTTAACAAATTTATTCCAGATGGAATTGACTGAACAATAAAAAAACAGGTTGACAATTATACTAAAAGAGTATTGATTTCTGTGAACAAAAATTGAGAAATTACATAAAAAACCAGTATTTCCGACTCTGATCAAAACCCGAACATTCACAAACTATGATTCCTCCAGTTGTTGGTGACACTGATATACCTTGGAGATCTTGAGTGAGAGAGATGAAGGCTAGTTTCTTGAAGCTGGTCTCAGCGGTTCTATGAGGAACTTGATTTCAGCGGTTACGATGAAGATGGTCGTGGGTGGTTCTCTAGTTGGTTTTAGACCCCCTTATCGGCGTGAATGTAGTTGATCTTCACGGACCTGTGCTGATATGGATGTGCTGTAAGACCTCTCCCAGGTTACTAGTTCTTCTGACTCCGTAGATGGGTTCCCTCCGTGGTATATATCATGCGAAGAAGATGATAGGAATCAAAATATGTAAAAAAGGGGAGAACGAAGGATATCCTTTGAACCTCAATTTTATGTTTCAAATTTTAATCTAGAGTCAAAAGATAGATGCAAATGATAGCATACAATAAAAATCTCAGTCTATATAAAAGACTGGAAGGTTACAGTGAAAGAACAAAGATAATAAATAGCAATTCAATCTGCTATTCTGGATTTAAATTTACAAGTTAATTTTAATAATTTAAAATTATATTAAAAATGAACAAAATTTCAAACCAAACAAAATGTACCTCACCCAAAACGTTATGTTCAAATTCAGTTGAATTTTGAAACAAGTAAATTTTGATAAGGTGATTCTATGTACCAAAAGGGTAAAAAAATTTAATGAGGAAAGGTATTCCAAAAGAAATATAAAAATTTCTTCGAAATTTTACCAGAGAAAAAATATAGGATTTTAAAGCAAAATACTATAAAATTGCCAGAGAAAAAATCTACAATTTTAAAGCAAAATATTTAAAGGTTGCCAGTACAAAAATATACTATTTTAAAGCAAGTGCCAAAGGAAAATATAGCGTTATAACCAAAATACTCTAGTAAGCAAAAAAAAATAGGGTTTCTGAACCAAGATAATAGTCAGAGTAAAAGTATACTCTTCAGCCAAGATAAGAAGAGAGAGACACCCGTCTTTCAGTGAGCACGACACTCTCAGATAAAGATAAAGTGAAATAATTCTTTTTATTGAAGAATTTCCAAAGATAAACCAAAGAGGGAGACCTCACGTCTTTCAGTGGGCACAACTCTCTTAGATAAAGATAATTTTGAAATAGGGCGGCAATTCCCTTTTCAAATCGATAAAACAGATAATTCTCCAAAAATTTTGTGAATCTCCCTGCTCTTGGCGACAAGGTAGTAACTGAAGTGAATTGACTCTGCAACGATCAAAACTCAAACAAGCTCCACTGGGAATTGAATGGAATAATGGATGTAAGAAATTCATTAAACGGAAATCAACTTTACGCTTGAGGCATATATTGAATCGAGTGTTCTGAGACCAGTTAGGCCAGAGGTACAACTCTCTCCATAAGCAATTCTTTCTCAAGAGAAAAGAAAATTACTCTCATAAACATGTAGTTATGAAATAAAGAAAATTGCTTACCAGAGAGCCGCCCTATTAGTCACTCCAAACTGTCCCAGAACAGTCAAATACGCCCTTCACTTCAATCGGAATTCGGAATCCTCGGAACAATCCACTGGTCGTGTGAGGTAAGTAAGCTCTAGTCCATTAGAAATTACCAATTACCTGGTACCTAAAAAATGCAAAAGCGTAGAACTGATTTCCAATGAAAAAAATCAGTTCCCAATATTCGGAACAGATGTTACGTTAGCCACAATATGTACAATGAATGCTTTGCCAAAATGGCCGAAGTATTTATATTTAACCTTCAAAAATGACCATGCGGTATATCCAAGAATTCTAATATTACAAGCATAAGGAAAAAGAAGAAAATGCTAATCAGCTACAACATTAATTGCAAGATAAAGAGAATAATATTACTCAACTGAACTCCAGCAGTGAAACTTATTTAACCTATAGATCGTACCTACCAAAATCAATTCACTCAGTCCACCTGCCTATCTCGACGTTCAAATCAAGAAAGAGAACGATTATCTTTCCGGTTCAACGAAATCATAGTTCACCTGTTTCTCATTCTCGGTTTTCTTTCCTATTATAAAAACACTTATAAAAAAGAAACAACTGCTCGACAACATTGCCACGAAAACAAAACTCGTCCAACTTGACAGAATACGAACTCATGATCACGACGATAATGATGACGTTGTCCTATAGTTCACGATCGACCGTGACTACTGACCCGTTCCACCGTAAGATAACCGGAATAGTTATGAGAAATTGATTATGTATAAGGAAGTAACGAAGAATTCGTTACACACCACCACAACCCGGTGTAAAAATTTGGAAACCTAGAAGTTTACAAATTTTTATCCTTTTGCAACTGAGACCAGATATTAAAAGTAAGCTGAAAGTACTATGAAAAAATTCGGAAACACTATAAATTCCCAGGCACACAAAAAAATTAAATAGGCATGCTATCAAATGAGTTCAAAATCCAACCCTAACTTTCAACAGCCCTGTATACTAACAGGCGAAAGGTTGAAAAGTATACAAATCAAACAAAATATTTGTGAATTATAGCATTTACAAAGCTAAAGCTTCTACTCGTTGCACTACTGGCAAACTAAATGAGTGAAGGAAAAGATACATTTGAAAAAATTCAAATGAGTAAATAGTAGCATTTACCAAGCTAAAACTTCAGTTCTCTGTTTACACCACAGACTAAATGAACGAAGGAAAAAAATGATTGCGATGAATGACAACATCCAGCCCAGAAACTGTGTAACCGGAGTCCTCCCAAACAATCCAGCCAAAGTGTCCTCGTCGCTGCAAGGTATTAGGTGCTGCGCCGTTGAGGAACACTCATAACCACTCGTCCCCAGATTACTTGAAACAACCACCGATCCCACCGAATCAGGACAAGGAAGGCCCCATTCAGCACAAACCTGGTGAAACAAAATAATTCCAATATGAAATATAACCAATTTTGGTTTTACCAGCTGTCACCTACAACTGGAGTAACTACAGCGTCACCAAACTAAAAATGAACTTATGGTTCACGATACAAAATACCAAAAAGGGACGGGAATGTTCCCGTTTTTGCCACTGCGAGCAAGTTTTCAATCTAAGCAGACCAGTCGAGCTGAGGTCGGCACAGTAGTTGCATCTAGCCGTCACCTTCACGACCTAAAGTCATGATCACCCGTAGACTCACGACTAACCAAATACAACCCCCCAATACCTTCCCTTCGAAAGATCCTGTCAAAAAAATTCAACAGCCAGACCGAACTATGCACGCACCTAACAAAAGCGAGTCCCTTCAAAATTTTGAATTTGCGCTAATTTAACTATAAATTAGCCAAGGAAAACAGACAGATAAGATAAAGAAATAAGATAAACAGATAATAAAAAGATAAGATAAACAAGGTAAGATAAGATAAATGAGATAAGATAGATAAGATAAGATCATATGAGAGATTCAAACTCAACCAACGAATGGGAATTAACACCCTTACTCGATATTACAGTAACCACAATATGTTGCCAAAATTGTGAAACATCAAAACTTATCACCTGAAAAGAAGTTATTATCAAGAAATTTGCTGTTCCACTGGAAAATTATTAAACAATCTGAAACGAAGTGAAATACATCACTTCCAGTTAAAGATACAAATGTTTGATACGGTAAGATACGAACCGATATTATTAGACAATCTTCGACGAAATGAAATACATCATCTCGAGTCGAAGATCCAACTGTCTAATACGGCAACGATACGAAACGATATTATTAGACAATTTTCAACGAAATGAAATACATCATCTCCAGTCAGAGATCCAATTGTCTAATACGGCAACGATATGATAAGACATTATTAGACTATCTCAAACGAAATGAAATACATCATTTCAGTTTCAGATCTGATTTTCTAATAAAGCCACGGAAAGATAAGA
>JAFIRS010006306.1:0-39711 GCA_018342105.1 Gonioctena quinquepunctata
ACTAATGTGTACTTGAAAAATGCCCTGATCGACTCCTGGGTGAGAAGAGCGTTGCCCTTGTTATACTAGATTTAGAGAAAATCGTGTATATGTACCAAGAGCTGAAATATGTCTAATGCAAAGAAGCTTCCCTCATCTAGGACCTGAACTCTATAATGTGATTCCTATCGAAATGAAAAATATCAACGAAAACAACTTATTAAAAAAATTACTGAGTAAATGGATCCTTTCAAAAACCCCGAACAGAACCTCATAAACTGATTAACTGACAGACAAATATATGAGAAAGACATGATTACTATTACTATCTCAATTATAATTTAAAATATGTCATAATTGCTATCAACACTATTATAGTAATATAAACGATCAAAGTCACTAACAATAAAAATATTCTATCCATAAAGAAGAACCCACTAAACCAGATTTAAATATAAAGAGAGTGAAATACAAGAGCGATAAATGATGTAGATTACGATTTATTACTCTACTGTAATGAGAAAGTAGATGATGTCTGGGCCCCCCTGCAGACTCTTCAACTTTTTCAATCCTACTTCAATTTTATCAATTGTATTTATTTATATGAATTAGTCTTTTAATATTTCATTTATACAATACTGAATCCCACGCACAGGTTTACCCTTCTGTTGGATTCCAATATTTATTCTATAAGTAAAATCATTGTTCTTCTCATTCATACAATCCCTTGCTTATTATTTGGCAAGTCGCTAGGTTAGGTTAGATCGGAGATGATTACAAATATGTCTGTCAGTCTCATCCAAAAATTAAGGAAATTCATACAAACTCATCAACATAATCATCTTCATTCTACTCAATTTGTTTCTGGGCTGCATGGTCTCAACCTCAAAGTCAAAAAAAAAACTACAATGAAATTCTTCAAAGATATAGAGGAGGAAAATCGACCTTCTTATTGCGCTTAGAGTTTTATAAATGATATATCATGGCATCTTATAAAGCTAACGAGCTATATTGAAGCTTTTTTCGGCAACTTATAAAGCTAACTACCCATATTGAAGTTTTTTTCGGCATTTAATTGCTTATAAGGAGGTTCGGTGAAATAGAATTGCTGAATTAATGCCCTTATCGCTTAATTAAGAGTCTGCTTCATAAAAGCATCCAATATAGCCTTTCATTACTCTATTGAGTGACCCCATACGCTAAATAAATATTAAAGGTTCAGGTACAGAAACAAATCAAACACATTTATAAGTGTCATATAAGTCATCATATAGTATTCATTCAACCGTTCTACAGCTTCGCTATTTCTCTGTAGTGGCTATATAATACTGAGTTTTAGATGTTAAAGCAAAATTATACAGCAATTTAAGTGGTTTCCGCCAAATGCCATCTATGCCAGCCCTACTATAGTATTTTTTTGGAGGACACCTACCTGTAAGCCAGGCGTGTTTGGTATAGCATTTATACATCTTAAATTTTGATTTGGAGCCATGTCTTCTGCCATTATAGAACCATTTGATAGTTAAACGTGGCCGCGTAGTTTTCTGACCTCAGAAGTCATTTAGAAATAAGTTAGAACTTATAACGATTTTGAAATATTGTGCTGTTCCTTAAGTCGTGTTACCCTACAATATGGAGTGAAAAAAAGTAAAGCGAATTGGGAATTCCAGAAGGAAAGTTGGTTTGAGACTCAAAGAGATTCTCGAAGAATCTAAATCGCGGCAAACAAAAAGTGAACAGAGCAGTTCTACGGGAGAACCTCCAGTGAACAAAATCGGCGATAAGATATCTGAAGAAGTAAAAGAAGTAATAGTCAACGCCGATTTTGAAGACGAACAGTACTGGGACATTGAAATGGAGGGAGATATTATAGTTTTCCTTTTTTCCCACTTGTGAGGGACTACGCACAGCTGTGCTTCACCCATAGAGATAGAATTATCCCAATGGCTTCACCCCTTTCAATTGTCCGCACAATTTTTAACATTCTGAAAAAGAACGATAAAGATAACTACGTAGGTTATTGAATTTGTAACACCTTTTTTTTTCTATGATTTTATTCATTATAACTTGAAGAAAATTACCCTGTTTTTGAGTTTTACGAGGCACTCTGAAAATATTTATAGGCTATATTCATTCGAATAGTAACAGTCTTCCTACCTAACTTATACAGCAATAACGCAGACACGAAACACGACTTCTGTGAGCAGAAATAGTGGACCGATAGATGTCGCTGAGACATCTACCGACGGAGGTGAGCATCGAAATATTTGTTTCCTCGATTTGAATTTTTAACTTCGGGGAATTTTAAGGCATGAGTTAGTGTTTTTCGTGATAGGTTTTCTATTCGTATAAGTCTTTTGTTGTTCACCTTCAGCACCTTCTTTGTAGTTGTATACGTGATTGTTAGATGGCGTTCTTCGATTTTTCCGGCTAAGGCCTGGTATTGAAGATTGCAGTTAACATCTGCTTGAATCAACCAATGGCTGGAATGTGCCTGTAACAGAGCATTAAATAAAACAATTTCCATTCTAACTGCTGGTTCATTCAACCGGAAGTTGACTGTAACTCCATTGAAGTAGTAAACTCTCAATTTGAGGCGAATTAAAGATCCGGCCGAAAGACGTCAGACATCTCGTAGTTTCTTTATAAAGGCTTATAAAGTGAGTGGCACATCTATACAGCAAAAGTACTTTTTTGAGTAGTTATAACTGCTCCTATGGTTACCTTCTTGAGTTCTGACGGGAACCATCTTGTAAATCCAAAAAATAATATATGACAGCGCGGCCATTGCTGTCACTTCGAAAGTTTGATGGATTTTTGTTATAAGAAAATGAAATTTTGCTAACTATTACTTATGATGCATCCATACACACCTCAATGCACCATTTTCCGGACCTACACCGTGTAATTTCTATTTATGGGGTTACCTGAAAAGCAATGTTCATTAACAACGCCCATTTCGAAATGTAGAACATTTAGAAATTTGTATAAGGAATTGTGCAGCACTGATCGACAGAACTCTGTTGAAAAATGTTCGCCGCGAAATGTTTTCCAGAACAATTCTATGTATGTATTGTTGTTTATTGAGTTTTTCTATTTTTCCACATCCACTAAACAATACTAAATTCAAATAGGATAATAATGTATTATTAAGTTTTAATTACAAATATTAGTTGGTTTAAATTTCATTTACGGGTTAAGAATATCGAATAAGCTCATGTGCATCAATATACAGGGCATGACTACACCTAGTGACAAGACTGAATCGTGTTTTATAATCAATCTTCCGTAAAATGTCTATTCCACAAGTATTTGATTAGTTTTGACCCAAACTCATGTGATTTAGGTTATTGAAGCTGTTTCCAGATAAAACAAGAATGTTTAATGTTTCTTAGTAAGTGTAGAGGAATAAAATGGTATTTTTGTTTTTTTTTAATCTGGTTCAGAATTCGTTGGATTCTAAACACATTTTCTCAATGAATTTTTTCGATATCTTGTCAATTTGACCCATTTTTCGGCACCACAGACAATACAATACAATATATCATTACAGATTCTGCTAGATAAGGTGATCACATTTTTGTACTCCAAGATATTTCTCAATTCATAGAATTATTTTGTTGAATATCGCTTCACAACATAATTTACATGGTCATTTCATCTCATATACTGATCCACAATAACTCCAAGGTACTTGATCATTTTTGTGTTTTCTATAACAGCAAAATTGCAGTTCATTGTATTAGTACAGACTTTGTCATGGATATGGATTATGTTTTGTCCCGGTTGATTATTCTGCATTAGAGTGAATGTAATAAATTTAGTTTTTTAACATTGAGACTCAGAAGGTTGTGATTAAGCCATATCTGGATATCTCTCAGTCCGATTTCTGGTTTTTGAAATACCTCCTTTCAGCTACTACCTGTGAATAGTGTTGAAACCTTTTATTGCATAAATATATATAAATAACTGAGTTACATTCAGTTTAATTTTTACTGTGTACCTAATAGAATTTCGTTGAAGGATATACCTACGTTTTTTATTACAATAAACAGAAACCCAAAGAAACCATGGACGGTTGTATACGGGTATTTATACTACAATAATGGTAGATTTTGGTGTTTGATGAAACACGTGATATTTGACAACATGTGAAACGGTAGTTTTTTCTCAGAGAATCCTAGTACCATATCACATAAAATTTAAGAATTTAATAATTGCAGTAGATTTAAAAGTATAATAGTATATAAATATGAATAATATAAGAATGTGCAGAATATAATGTGTAAGTAAATAAAATTATGAAAATGTAGGAAAGCAAAATGTAATGAGTTTGAGAGAAAAAAAAGATGAACAAGAAAAGGTTTGAATGAGGGAAACTTCAACCGAGGGGAACAGATTCAATTATTTTGTGTATTTCTTTTCGATCGGATTGGTGTATGTACGATTTAATGTATTTTTTGAACATTTTGAGACTATTTATATTCAGAAGATAATTTTTATAAGTTTCGTGGAGTTTGTTGAAGATTACCGAAAAAGGTATGTATAACATTTTTTCGCAATTGTTTTATCAATAGTTTCAACGGTAACATAACTACCTGTATTTCGTCTTGTGTTATAGTGGTGTTCTGGATTTTTCAGTAGGTGCCTGTTTTTGTAAGTATATATTAATATGTTGTAATAATATAGCTGTCTCAGATCTAATACGCGACTTTCAAGAAAAACAGAATCGGATGGATATAATAGAGGCTTTCTACAAATATTCTTAAGATTCTCTTCTGAAGGACATCTAGCTTTCGCAAGTGTGTGGATGAACATGCACCCCAACTCAGAATACAATATTGCAAGCGTGATTCGACCAGAGCATGATATAAGATTTTTAATTGTTTGTCAGTTGATATCTTAACCAAACATTTGAATTTATAGAGAAGAATTCTTAATGTTTTGGTTACCTGCTCAGTGTGGTAATTCCACCAGAGTTGAGAGTCAATAGTTATACCAAGGTATTTTATCTTATTAGTTGCATTTATTTTGACATCGATTTGATTTACTTTTAGTTCAATAGTATTGAAATCTGGCAAGTGATTTTCATAGCTAGCAAAAGGAACGTTATAAGTTTTCTCAAAATTCACTGTTAGTAGTTTGTGGCTAAACCAGTTGAAGATAGTTTCCAAATCTTGTTCAATTTCTCTTTTCAGGTTCTTCCAAGAATCAGAAGTGTAAAGAATGACTGTATCGTCGGCGAAGCTGTAAATTTTACCCGCAGATTTCTGGGTGAGTAGGTTATTAATATAATTGAAAAAGCTGTTGGCCCTAGAACAGTTCCTTGTGGGACTCCATATGTTAATATATTTTCATGGCTTGTAGTTTCCCTAATTTTTACCGGTTGTTTGCGGTCTGTGAGGTAACTTTTGAAGAGGTCAAGTGCTATTTCTCTTATGCCGGAGCCCTCCAGGGCCTCGAATATCTGAGGGTGATCCACAGTATCGAAGCCTTGGCAAGATCTAGGAAGACACAGATTGTTGTCTTTCTAGTATCAATGCAGTGATTTATTTCTTATTGATTTATTGTTTATAGTTTCATTTCATTTTGTCACCCTATATATGTTTATAAAAAAGAGGAGAAACTGTCAGTCAAGTTATTTTGGATTAAGTCAATAAAAACTTTGCAAGACTGAAAATAAGTTTAATTGGCATTTCCTGACCATAAAGTAGCTTGAGTTGTAACATTGGTGACTCCGACAAGCACACGACATGGAAAAAAGTACGTCAGATAATTTGCAAAACTCCTCGGAGAGACCCAGACGAACAACTGCAGGCATCAATGGAAACCCCAATGAAGAATTCGTATGGCCCGATCAGTTTGGTATACGGAAAAAGATTATACCATCCAATTCTCCGAGAAAATGTTGCTACTGTGACCAAAAAGCCACGAAGATATATGCCCAACTATGAAAAATGATGACATCGATAACATTGGAAAACCTTAACGGACAGGAAGCTGTGTTTCTCATGTTTGAAGAAGAACCACCATAAATTCAAGTGTAGGGCAAGAAGGCCTTGTGGAATCAACGGTTGTAAACTATCGCATCACCATTTTTTGCATAAAGAAGATCTGCAAGACTCGCATTGTAGCAGCGAACAAGATAGAAATCCGGAATCGATATGTACGTTGAGAAGTAATGTGAAGAAAGTGCAGCTGAGAGTACTCACAGTGTTTTTACACGGGCCGAAGGGACCTCTTCAGATATTAGCACTCTCTTTGTGATGAAGCATCAACAGTTACTTTGCTTGATGAGACGATTGCCATAACACTTGGACTGGAAGGTCCCATGGAATATTTATGTCTACAATGGACAAATGACGGGACATCCTGGCAAAACGAGTCTATGAAAATTGACCTGAAGATATCGAAAGCAGGTGATTTCAATAAAGTTTTACCATGAAAGGCATTCGAATGGTAAATAATCTGTCATTGCCTCCGCAAAGTGTCAAACTGACAGAAATGTCAAAATTCGTCCATTTGAAAAATATGCCAATCAGAGACATTCGTGATGAAAAACCAGTTCTCTTGATTGATCAGGATAACATTGATCTTATTATCGCTCGTCAGTTACGGTGTGGTCCCGAAAGTGCTCCACTAGCAAGTACATGTAAATTGGGGTGGGCCATTCATGGTGGGAGTCAAGAAAATTCGCACGGTCGGAAAACAGATGAGGCACATCGTACCATGCACATTTGTGAACTAGGTCCAGATGATAATTTAAAGAAATGGTGAGGAATTCATTTTCCACTGAGAATTTCGGAGTACTAATCACACAAGACAAGTTATCTCGAGAAAATGCTAGAGCACTGAAAATTATGAAAGAAACAATAAATAGATTGATAAAAGTTGGTTGGACTATTGCAGAGAACCGACAACACAATTATGCCCGAAAGCAAAATAACAGACAGGCAGAGATTGAATTGTGTAGAGAGAAAATGTCGGAGATTTCCCAGTTTCGGTGAGGAGTACTGTCAAAAAATCCAGTCATACGAAGAAAAAAGATATATTCGAAAATTGAGTAGAGAAAAAGCTTAAGTCGAAAGTTTCCGTACATGTTACCTTCCTCATTTTGCTGTAAAAATCTAAATAAAAACAAAATTCGTATGGTTTTTGATGCGATCCTTTGGAAGTTTGGACAGCGGCGATTCGAATTTTGTGGAGACGTAAGAGAAATTTTCCGCCAAGTGGGGATTCGTAAGGAAGATAGAGATTCGCAAAGATTCCTTTGGCAAAACTTGGAATATCATAAAGAACCCGATGTCTATGAGATGATGGTAATGACTTTTGGAGCCACATGTTCCCCAGTATGTGCTCAATTTGTAAAAAACTACCATGCTGAAAATACCGCTACAGATCCATATATCAAAGAAGCTATAATAAAGAAATTTTATGGTGACGACTATCTGGATTCTAGAGATTCCGAAGAAGAAGCTGTCAATGGGATTTGTAGCACGATGAAAGGTGCGGGATTTGACGTAGTTAAATGGATGACAAACTCAGCAATTCTCAGCGCAAGTTTATCAGACAACTCATTTAGTGTGAAACAGATAGATGATAGTTCATCCCTCCAGAGAGTTCTTGGAATATGGTGGGATACTGAAAATGATGAATTTCGTTTCAAACTAAATCTGAAAGACATTGAATGCAAAAAGAATCCTACGAAAAAGGATTGTCCTTCGAACTGTATTGTCCTTGTTGATCCATTAGGTTTTTTATCAAGTTCTACAATGATAGCAAAAATTTTATGCAAGATATCTGGCGATCTGGTATGGACTGGGATGAAAATTTGAATGAATATCATGGAAATCTACTGTTAACTTGGAATAAATGGATATATGAGTTGCCCTCGAGAAGATGCACACATCGGACAATTATCCGCCAATCGGCAACACTGGAATGATGTAGCCAGAAAGTGTAGAGAATGCTGATGTAAGTTGAGTTTTTTAAGGAGGAAATTCAAGATGGCGGCACCAAGATGACGGACGGACGGAGTTTTGTAATTATGGTCTGATTCGATTCAAAATTGGTATAAAGGGATTTTCGGGGTCGGAGATTACGATTTTTTTTTCAAAATTCATAAATTCAGGATGGCGGCTGCAATATGGCAGACGAGTTTTGTGATTTTGGTCCGAATCGATTCAAAATTGGTGTTTGGAGATTTTTGAGGTCGGACATTATGAATTTTCTATCAAAATTAATGAATTCGAGATGGCGTCTCAAAGATGGCGGACGAGCTTTGTGATTATGGTCCGATTCGATTCAAAATTGGTATGTGCAGGATTTTGGGGTGGCAGATTATGAAATTTTTGTCAAAATTAATATATTCAAGATGACAGCTCCAAGATGGAGGACGAGTTTTCGATTATGGTCTGATTCGATTCAAAATTGGTATGCGGATGTTTTCGCGGTCAGAGATTTTGAATTTTTTGTCAAAATTTATAAATTCAAGAAGATGGCTCCAAGATGGAGAACGAGTTTTCTGATTATGGTCATATTTTAATCAAAATAAATATGTAGGGGTTTTCAGGTTCAGGGATTATGAATTTTTTGACAAAATCTATAAATTCAAGATGGCGACCTCAGGATGGCGGACGAGTTTTGTGATTATGATCAGATTCTATTCAAATTGGTGTGTGGGAGTTTTTGGGTTCGGAGATCATGATTTCTTTGAGCTCAAAATTACCAAAACTTACAGGAAAGAGACCTTGTAATAACGATGCTCTACTTGAAATGAACAGACTAAGGCGAACTTACTAAAAAGCAAAACATAAAATAACTAATAAAAATCTTTTTTGAATTTTGAAGACAAGCTTTCATTCAAGTCGTGTACTAAAACGTATGAAAATGTTTTTTATTAGTTATTAGTTTTACTTGTTAGTTCGTTCGTTAGGGTAAAATCTTGCAAGTGAATTTTGACAATTTTCCAGTCGTCCGATTGATCTGAAATTTGGCAGATGTCGATAATTCCGGGGACAATGCATATAAAGTCTTTGTTAAAGAAAAAACAGAATGGCCTCCAAGATGGTGGAGGAGATTTGTAATTATAATCCGATTCGATTCAAAATTGGTATTTAAGGATTTTTGGATCGGAAATTATGAATTACCTGTCGAAATTCATGAATTCAAGATGGCAGCTCCATGATGACGGATGGGCTTTGTTATCATGATCTGATTTGTTTCAAAATTGATATGTGAGGGTTTTTGTGGTCGGAGATCATGAAATTTTTGTCAAAATTCATGAATTCGAAATGGCGGCTCCAAGATGGTGGACGAGTTTTGTGATTATGGTCTGATTCGGTTGAAAATTGGTTATGTGGTGGTTTTCGGGGTCGAAGATTATGAAATTTTTGTCAAAGTTCATAATTCTGGGATGGCGGCCCCAAGATGGAGGACGGGTTTTCTGATTATGGTTGGATTCCATTCAAAATTGGTTCATGGAGGTTTTTGGGGTCGACTATTATGGGTTTTCTGTCAAAATTCATAAATTCAAGATGTCGGCTCCAAGATGGAGAACGAGTTTTGTGATAATGGTCCAATTCGATTCAAAATTTCTATGCGAGAGTTTTCGGGGTCGGAGATTATGAATTTTGGTCAAAATGTATAATTCAAGATGGCGGCCCCAAGATGGAGGACAAGATTTCTGATTATGGTCATATTTCATTCAAAATTTGTATGTGGGGGTTTTCAGGTTCGGAGATTATGAATTATTTACTTCAGGATGACGGACGAGTTTTGTGATCATGGTCAGATTCTATTAAAAATTTGTGTGTAGGAGTTTGTGGGGTCGGAAATCATGATTTATTTCAGCTGAGAACTTGTAATAACGATGCTCTATTAGGAATGAACAGATCAAGCCAAACTAACTAAAAAGCAAAAAATAAAATGACCAATAAAAAAACTTTTTGAAAGACAATCTTCCATTTATGCCGTGTTTTAAAACGTATAAAATAAACTTCAAGTCATCGCTGACAATGATTTGATTATTTTTGTTGAATTATTTGGTTTTAAAGGTTGTTGGGCGAATTGTAATAAAACTAATACTTCGACAAGTTTTTACTTACCAACCATTCATTGTCCAATGAAATTAATTAGTATCTACTTTCATGAATACTTTGTAAAAATCAAATACTTCGACAAGTTCTTACTTACCATTTAATTACTGCCCAATCAAATTAATTGGTACCTACTTCAATGAACACGAAAAGTTTTTTGAAACCAAATAATTCAACAAAAAATAATTAAATCATTGTCAGCGATAACTCAAATTTATTTTATAAATTTTAGTACACGGCTCAAATAAAAGCTTGTCTTTAAAAACTTTTTTTATTAGTTATTTTATTGAATGTATTTTTGACGGTTTTGGACGATTCGGATACAACACCCTATATGCACTTTTTTCCTGCACGTTTATTTCTGTTGTTTTGTTTATAACAAGTATATATTTGAACTTCCTCACTGTAAACCTTTCGATTATTCCATTAAAGAAATGTCGCTAAATAAAATCAATACAGTTGGCATTTCCATAGCTTACTTTCAAAATGTTAACTTCCATAGGATAGGAATTATTTGACGTTTAATAACTCAAAAACGGTATAAGATAGGGGTAACCTATGGTATAATTTTGAAAACAGGAAAAAATATCATTTAAAAATTTAATGTTATACAGGGTATCCCAAAAAAAATCCTCTGAAATATGTACGCTACTGTATTCTTGATAGAATGTTATTAAAATTCAGTCAGAACCATACAACTTTTACACTTAACTTTTTTTTCTATAGGCAATAATAACGATGATAATTGGGTGGGTATAAGATGCCTAGAAACCCTGGTGTATGTACTGATTCGATTTTGTTTAGACTTTTTAGTAGAGATTCTCGCGTGCTACTTCAAATTTTTCACAATAGATGGTGACAAATTGACATAGTTCAACGAATTGGATCTGTTTGGCCATTACAAAATGCATTCTTCAACCTTAGGCAACCTGCACACTGATGCGGAATACGGACATTTCACTTATGAAACTTTCAACCAATTGGAAAATTTGAATGCTTTCCAATCCGATTGTGAATTGTTATTTCTGCAAAACTCAGTTATAATTACCAATGTTTTGTAATCATTGAAATGAAACGTGTTTGTATGTTGTGTGGTGTCACAGGCTGTCGATTTTTTGCCGCACCAATGCAGGTGAGTGGAATTGCTAATATAACACATTTTAAAAGTTTATAAAATCAATAAGTGGGACTTTTTCTCCGTTAATTTCCATAACTAATTCTAAGGATTTTGTTTGACTTCAAATGAATTAACGACGGAGTTCAGAATGTGTTGAGCATATATTCCATTTTCGAAGTAGTGTTCTGGAGTTCAAATCGAAGCCTGGTCCTGAAAGTTTCGGTTGTGATATCCTATATATAGTTTGATTTTTGGATAAATTTATAGTCTCCAACGATTTTCCCAATTTTGGGTTACCTACTTGCACAATCTCTCACTGAGCACAAACTTTGTGCTCCCAATTACCTCAGGAGATAGACGACCTTTCCTATGTCAATAAAGGTATTTTTTTACTCAAATTTAACGTTCAAAGTCATAGGATTCTGGACACCAATACGATGTGTCTTCCAACTTATGGAGGTTATGAATACAAACATAACTTAAACCCGATTGATCCTTTAAAATGAATGTATGAAATCAAAAATTATTTCATTTATTGTCTTGAATGAAGGAGAGAGAACTGTCTCTGAATGTAATTGAGAAGGGCATGTTTGGATTTCAGAATTGTGTTCAGCAGGCAAAAGTACAAAATTACGTGTGAAAAGAAATATTAGCCTCAAAAAACCTTTTTATTCTATTAAAGTCTGTTCAAAATGAACAGTTGAGTTATTCGTTGTTGGGAAATATATGCACTCATTGAAGTTCAAAAGAAAAATTCTCACAGTTCAATGTATTAAACCAAAAAAATATTATCTTCTGCAATTGCTGAATAGATGTAATAATGCTTATAAATTCCTCAATTAATCAACAAAATCTCACAATACCCTTTCAAAAGAGATACTAAATAAACAAGATTCATTGATTGTAGAGAGGAAAATTTACTTTATATCTATCCACGACTGCGTGTCACCATGATTTACAAGTGGACAATAATAAATTAGCATTCATAGCACTTTCTCAGAAATTTTAAATGATATTCCATAGTAGTTTGAGAGAGATGAATTTGAGTGACCGTTCGTAAGTTGGAAAATCTAGTGAGCAACATGATACAAGGATAAAAGTGAAAAAAATTTATGAAATATATAGTCTTAATGAAAAAAATAAATAAACAATTGGTTTTCTCTGAACACAAGAGTTTGTAGAATGTTTGGTTTCTTCTTTCATCTCAAAAAAATATTTTCATGGCACCGCCTCTGTAGTCAATTGATTTTGGGGCATTCAATTCAATTTCCAAACTAAGAATGATAATGGCACATCATATCAAATATAGGTATAGACAACATATTTTTCACCAAGAATATTTATTGATGATTTTTTTAAACCATTTTTCCTCTTTATTGCCAAACAACAAACACTAGTTGTATTTTATTGAACCTATTTAAATAGTGTTTTATTATTAATATTTCCAGTTCGGAGCCACTCCTAGACAACCATTGGATTCCAGAACCAGTTTCAGAAAAGGCTAGCATGAGAAAACCAAACCAAATTCTTGAACACTCCCAGCAATACTTCCTGTCATGTGAAGAATTCCACAAAGACCTTTCCAAAATGTTGATGTGTTGTTATTCAGTCAGAATGAATGATTTTGCTCAGAAGCTTTGCAGGCTATGCTAGAGCGAGACAGAGATGTGTCAAAGCTTTTTATTCGAAAAATGAGCTACTTCTGAAAAAAAAAACAACCTTTGGACTTATATTTTTGGGAGAAATCAATATAATGAGATGTAAAATAATAATAAATTTTTATTGAACCCAAGAAACATAAATAATCTTAATCTATCACATATATAATACAACTGAAATAAATATGTCAATGTGATTTGTATCAGAATTCAATATAAATGATGGTTATTTAAATTTATTTTGAATTTCTTTTACCCGAGATCAAATTAAAAATGTTGGGAAAAT
Source organism: Gonioctena quinquepunctata (assembly GCA_018342105.1). Classification (NCBI taxonomy): domain Eukaryota; kingdom Metazoa; phylum Arthropoda; class Insecta; order Coleoptera; family Chrysomelidae; genus Gonioctena; species Gonioctena quinquepunctata. The sequence continues at coordinate 13,138 of JAFIRS010006306.1, forward strand.
CTGTAGAGAGCCCGAACCTCTTGCAATTCAACAGGAGGGGCTTCCATTTCATTTCCAATGCATTTTAATATCATATTTTATTATTATATATTATAGATATTTTTTGGGGTTTTTCAGAAAACCTGTAAAAATGTATTTCAATATTAATTACAATATTTAATTGGACAAAACGACAGTTTCCTTTGGCGGATTGTATCCAAAACATGATTAATCCCTTATGCCTATGAATAATATATATTTGAAATGAAAATTATTATTTAAAAAAAAAGGAACTTCATATCATTTTTCAGTGATATCTCAAAGTTTATAAGTAATTGAGGAATTGTGCTTCTCGTTTCATTGTAATTCAATAACAGAGTCATTACAAATTTAGATTATATTCAACTTTGCATTAATTCAAAAAGCCCTATTTAGCAGACCAGTGTGAAGTTAGCGGCCATTTTCTGGCAGCCGTTTTTATCTGGCGGCAATATGATCAGTGACGTCAGGGTGATTCAAAATTCCTTCGAATTTTCAATCAAATCGAATGGCTGAAGACTTGGAATTGCAATGGGAATTCAATTTAACAGAAAATGGTCGAACACAACACAAATGAAAAACTTGAGAATGATATACCAAGATATATTTGATATTTGTTCAAAATGCACCCTCAAATATGTTTAGTCAAGTGGATATTTGGAATATATACTACTGAAAGGCTATATATAATGTTTTTTGGGTAACCTTCCACAGTCTGAAAATGAAAATATAATCAGGAAAATCAGTTGAGAAAGTGAAAAAGACTCTGCAAGAAAAAATCCAAATTATTCAAACAATTAAAGGAGATTTAGAAGATTTTCAGAACGGGGACAGATATAGTCCCCGAAACCTCAATCAAAAACTATATAGAGAAGTATCTTTTGAATTTTACATATTGAGGAAACGAAAAGTTACTGACAAATCGAATCATTTTTTCTATAGCAAATATAATTTGGTGAACGCAGTAACTTATCGGGGTGAACTGATTAGTTTGCCCTTTCTACACTTGTATAGATTTTCCTGATTATATTTTCATTTTCAGACTGTGGAAGGTTACCCAAAAAACATGTCAAGAAACGTTGTTCCTCCACAAAAAACCACATTCATTCAATGCTATATTAATGATTTACCAAGAGATGATTGATTTGCAGGCCGGCAAAAAGATAGTTTATACTTGTCGATATTTCAAAAAAAAACAAAAGCCACCTTCAAAAGTGTTTAGCTAAGTTAAGTTTTGGTATATGTGTTACTGGAAGGCTATATAATGATATACCAAGAGATGATTGATTTGCAGGTCCTTGAAGGGGTAGTTTATACTTGTATTTCGAAAAAACTAAACACCAAAACAAATTTGTTTGGCAAGTCAATAATTGAATACTGTTACTGAAAGGCTAATTTAAAAAAATCATAACCCACCGTCAAAAATGTTTAGTCGGGTTCATCAATCATAAATTGGTATATCTTTATATAACATAATATCTTTATTTTTGTATAACATAATATCAAGTTTTCCATTTGTTTTGGACCATTTTCTGTTAAATTGAATTCCCATTGCAATTTCAAATCTTCAGCCATTTTGTCTTCTTTCCTCTTCTGAATAAACTGTATCTGCAAGGTTCAATTTCCTTGATCTGGAAAGAAAAATAAAATAAGTTTGCAAGAATAATCCTACTAACCAAATACATAAAAAAGTTATGAAAACTCTTCCAAAATTGGTCTTTTATACAAACTGTTCATGATAATTCCTCTCTTATCCAATAGCTATGGAAATGAAGAGAATTAACAGAAAATACTACTAACTCCAACTATGTGACACGACAATCGAAGAAATATTGAGGTCTAGATAAAATCATATAGTCAAAGGCTGAATTTCAGCGTGGGTAAAGAAAGCAATTTTATGCTTTGAAAATCTTTGAATATAATGATCCCTGATATTTTTCTCTTTCCGTTTCTGGTTTTATCGGAACATTTAAAAAACCATTATGGTGTAGTGGGTATATATATATATATATATATATATATATATATATATATATATATATATATATATATATATATATATATATATATACATATATTAAATCGAATTTGAATCTCACCTTAGTAAGTTAACATTTATAATATAATTCTTTATTCTCAAACCATGCATTTGTAGTCGTCCTGAGGAAGACAATAAACGTTGCCAATAGCTGGACGTATTCCAAAGAGTATTTCTAATCAATTCACCTCCTGAGTGCAAACTCATACATATATATGACAAAGACTTTTCTTTCTATCATTGAGACCTAATGAAAGATACATCTGACTGCAACCCCAAGACAGTTTGAATCATATTTTAAACGAACCAGTCATGATGATGAAACTATCTAAATATATATATATATATATATATATATATATATATATATTATTTGTTTCCTCGGAATGAAAGCCTTAGTCAACCTATGTATTTTTTATTTGATACGACGTTTCGACATTGTTTGTCATCTTCAGGTAAATTCTTAAAAATAATGTAAAACATGTAGAGTTAAAAACAGAATACGTTACATAAAATCAGACATAACAGCATTGTCTAAACATGAAAAGGAAAATCAACGTAAATTCGATTTTGACAACGTTGAAATTTTGACAAAAGAAAAAAATTGTGATGAAAATAAATTTTTTTAAAAATTAAATTAAAAAGCCCACATGCTACAACTGAATATGCAAACACTCTAATGTATTTTTTTTAAAATGGGAAAAAACGAAAGCAGATAAAAACAAACTCGATACTAGCAATGTTTATTCCAATTGTGAAATATGAACACGAATTGATTTGTTTGATATTATGAACAGGATGTTCATGAAATCAGATGTGGAATCATCTGCGACTGAAAGATAAACTTTAGTCACTATCTTCCATCGTTCAAGATAATCTCTTGTGGGGTATTCATGTTGAAAAGGGAAACATTCTCAATTGAATAGAAATATTTGTCTATGAATTGAAAAATCCACGATTAAAATGATTTTTTTTTAATGTCCAACAGAAAACAACTACTTTCCTGGCTGAAGCCACGCGTGACATTGAACTACATCTGATATATATTCTGAAAGGACCATAACTCAAAAGAAAAAATCTGAAACTGAAAATTTGCATTTTTATTCGGATAGTTATTTGATTTTCTATTCCAGTCTCAATTAAGAACTCATTGAGTTAGGGTCCTTTCAGAATATCTATCAGATGGAGTTCAATGTCCAGCGTGGCTTTAGCCGGGGAAGTAGTTGTTTCATGTTAGACATTCACAAAAAATAACTTAATTTTATCGTGGATTTTTCACTTTACAGAAGAATCTTTCTATTCAATATTGAATTGAGAATGTTTCCCCTCTCAACATGAACACGAAACATGGAACGAATAACTGTTAAATTATATTGTAAGTTTTGAACGTCTCTTTGAATTTTAATCATATTTGTTTGATGTTATGTAACGTATTATGTTTTTAACTTTAGATGTTTTACATTATTTTTAGGAATTTACCTGGAGATCAAATAAAAAATACATATACTGACTAAGGCCCTTATTTCGAGAAAACAAAGAAAATAAACATGTGATCAAGAAATTATTATATATATATATATATATATATATATATATATATATATATATATTCAATTCTGATATATTTTTTTAAGAAAAACTCCAACGTACAAAAAAAATTAATGACTTCCATTCAGACAACAAGAAATACCCCAAATTTCATTTCAATTGAAATTTAAGGTTTCACCTGTCAGAGAAGAACACCAAAAACTCATTCAGAGTGAAAACTTTAGAAAATTTTATTTTAAGAAAAAAATCATACATTTCAATCTAAAAGTGGTTTTCCATCAAGAATTTAATAAATATATATATATATATATATATATATATATATATATTCAATTCTGATATATTTTTTTTTTCAAAACTCCAACGTACAAAAAAAATTGATGACTTCCATTCAGACAACAAGAAATACCCCAAATTTCATTTCAATTGAAATTTAAGGTTTCACCTGTCAGAGAAGAACACCAAAAACTCATTCAGAGTGAAAACTTTAGAAAATTTTATTCTAAGAAAAAAATCATACATTTCATTCTAAGAGTGGTTTTCCATCAAGAATTTAATAAATATATACTTTTTATTACATACTCAATGGGTATGTATGACAATATATACCTCAAATGATCCTGTGTTGTCAAGGACGTATTGGCTTTTCTTCATCCACCAACAGGAAAGGACACAAAAATACCTAGTAAAATTTCGATGGGAATGATTGAAAAGTTGTTCTTCATTCATAAATTTCCGAAATTAAAACACAAATGTACCTAGTAAAATTTCGATGGGAATGATTGAAAAGTTGTTCTTCATTCATACCTTCAACAAATATAAATTAATATTAAATGAAAAATTATTCATGAATCACTTATTTGAATACTAATTTTTGACATTTCATATCAATTTTAAATATTATGAGTTTGAATATTATTTGTATGGGGTAAATTATATTATGCTGAGTCCCCCCTGTCATGATAAAGGTGTATATCAGCTAGAAATATGAATCCAATGAAAATATGGTCATCCCAAATAAAATATATGAAACTGGAATTAGATTTTTTCTACATTTTTTTCACGGAAATTATTATTTTATTTTCTCACTGAATTATTCTTTGACCTTCTAATATTAGCTTTCAAGTTTCAGAATCCCCGAAGGATTGTGGAAGAGGTGTTCTCATTCATTATTTTTAAGTTTGGCAGTTATATATTTTTCTATGTTTATGCAAAAACCAAAACTTTATTGAACTATATTTAGTGAAAAAACTGGTTCTTTATTGCATTAGTGCAATAAAATGTTTATTGCACTCATCTGTCATTCTACTACAGCGTTTTGTGATCATGACAAACTCGGCCTGACGGCCTCGTCGGCCAACTTCATGTCGAGTGCAATAAACACTTACTTTTTGCACTTGTTGATATCTCTAGTCACAAAATAAAGAACATCAAATATAGTGTTAAATATTTTGAATTTCACAGTGTAACATTAAATGAGAATATTTTTGAAAAACAAGTTACATTCCGGAAGGTTAAGAGATGTACTAATTTTATTATACAATTGAAAATAAACATTTTTGTTCAAGAATATTTTTTCAACCACTGTTTTTTTAATGAAATTCCAACATAATAATTCAATCAATATCTTACCTCTTCTGAAGAAGAAATCCATCCATTGGTCATGTTACAAAAGTACCTAGTGACAATATTTTCCTTGTGTTCGTAGATTTCTGAAAGCATGCAGGTTTCCTTCTGCTGAGTGAAATTGAACCAAACTGATATCCCTTTCATTCTGATTTTCAACTGACCGAATGTTTTCATTCCTGCTGTTTGCTGATGTGGATAACAAAATCTCAGAACTCCTGAAATGAATACATGGGTTTTAAAAAATGTAATCAATACAAATAACTGATATCCACCCTGTCATGATAAAGGTGTATATCAGCTAGAAATATGAATCCAATGAAAACATGGTCATCCCAAATAAAATATATGAAACTGGAATTTTATTTTTTCTACATAATTTTTTTTATAATTGTTTTTAACCACCAATTTAGTTGCAAAGCAACCCTCAAAAGTCAGAGACTTGTGTGAGTTAAGAAGACGGGGACCTTAGCTTTTTAAGTGTCATCCGAAGCACTACTCGACTAGTAACCGTGGACAGTCTGAAGGATTGGTATCTAGGTACCAAGAATGTTCGGTTGGTCACCTATCTCCTCCCGCTCAACGAAACTACAGAAATAAATTTGTATTTCATTAGCCGTGCCGAGATTCGAACTCGGACCATCTGGACATCAGCCAGCGCCTCTACGCTCACTACCACCAGTCCAGTTTGTTATAATACTTCTTTCATTTTTTTCACAGACATTATTATTTAATTTTCTCACTGAATTATTCTTTGACCTTCTGATATTAACTTTCAAGTTTCAGAATCCCCGAAGGATTGTGGAAGAGGAGTTCACATTCATTAAAATTATTTTGAAGTTTGACTGTTATATATTTTTCTACCTTCATGCAAAAACCAAAACTTTATTGAAATATATTTAGTGAAAAAACTGGTTCTTTATTGCATTAGTGCACTAAAATATTTATTGCACTCATCTGTCATTCCACTACAGCTTTTTGTGATCATGACAAACATAAAAGTTCAAATCGACGCTATTTTTTAGTGCTATTTTCTGTGATATTATATTACATTTTAAACAATTGCATATTTCATATTATTTTCAATCACATTTATTGCATACTGGATTAGGAATTACAAAAAAATACAATTTATCTAAAATTAGTTAAATTGTTCCTAACATAGGTATTATTTCCCTAACTTTCTCAATTCAAATCGATAGTGCTAATTAATTATTAAATATTTTGCTATTGAATTACGCTTTATTTTCCACAATTTTAGTGCCACGTACATAAAACATTTTTTATTTTTTGCATGAACGTAAAAAAATATTTGATGCAACTATGCAAAAGCGTTTATTGCACTCGACGTGTTGTCCAACTCGGCCTGACGGCCTCATCGGACAACTTCACGTCGAGTGCAATAAACACTTACTTTTTGCACTTGTTGCATAAATAACTATTTGATATCTCTAATAACAAAATAAAGAACATCAAATGTAGTGCAAGATATTTTGAATTTCAGAGTGTAACATTAAATGGGAATATTTTTGAAAAACAAGTTTATATTCGGGAAGGTTAAGAGATGAACTGTTTTTTGTAATGAAATTCCAACATAACAATTCATTTAATATCTTACCTCTTCTGAAGAAGGAATTTCATCCATTGGTCATATTACAAAAGTACCTAGTGACAGACAATATTTTCCTTGTTTTGGTAAGATTTTTCTGAAAGCAGGTTTCCTTCAGCTGAGTGAAATTGAACCAAACTGATATCCCTTTCATTCTGATTTTCAATTGACCCAATGTTTTCATTCCTGCTGTTTGCTGATGTGAATAACAAAATCTCCGAACTCCTGAAATGAATACATGGGTTTTAAAAAATGTAATCAATACAAAGAACCAGGTGTGCTAGCCAACTATACGTAATTTATTTCCATAAGATGAATATTTTTTTTGAAAAATGAATAAATAACCTACTCAAAATGTTTATATATATGTTCTCTACTCGCTTTATCAAACTTCTCATTTTTCAACTAACCTGAAACTCCTCTGAATTGTTTGGATCTACGGTAAATAGGGTTTTCGTAAATTAGTTTGAGGATAGCTTGAGGTCTCAATCTGATTTTATTCTTTACCACAATATATATCATCCTGCCTAAATCAGTGCACACTGCAGACACAATTTTTGTCACTCAACTGATATATGATTCCTTCCTCTCATCTAAGATGTTTTTAGACATCTTACTCTCATCGAACCTCGGAAGAGTGAGCCTGAAAAAATAAAATTGAAGTGTTTCAGAAATCAAATATCATTTAAATTGTATTGTTCTATCATTGTTTAAAGAGACAATGGTATTATATACTACATTTTACTTACATAAAATGTCATTTCAGTTTCACAAGATGGAACCATGCACTTCATTTTGAATAAATGTATAATTCGAAATGAAAACGGAATTCTCGATTTTCTAACGCCACAATTGAACAAGCCAACGCCAAAAGCAACAAGAATCAAATTCTAGGCCGACAGTGTCTTTTTATGCCATTTTCGTCGTAATCAAAGATAAATATAACCTAAAATCTTGGGAAAATACTGATTCGTTGTAACGGCGGCGACACCGAGGAGCGAAAAGCCGAAGCTTCGATTCGAATAGTGGATGTAGTAATAAAGTAAAGAAAACTGAACTGTTTGTCGCTGGTCGCTGTCTGCCCAAATGATTGAAGACAATGGCCGAATTGCGAAATCTGCTTCTTTCACATCTTTGACGATTTCGGAGCGGACTGAACATTGTCCGAATAAATTTCTTAGGAGAGTTGCTCTTTGGTGTTGACATCTACTCAACAATCATTCGAATCAGGTCGTCATCTAAGAAATCAAGCAGGCCATATTGTCGCACGTTTGATCCCACACATTTTCAGATATGAGTGCATACACCAGGGTTTCTAGACATCTCAGGTGGGTAATTCACAGTTCATCACAATGCTATTAAATGCTTCTCATTATAACCTGGTACATGGAACATGGGTGAAAATGTTCATAAGCTTTATTTCTGTCAAAATGTTTTTTATTCTCATCACAGGTACTTTGATAAATTCTATTAGTTCATCACAATGATATTAAATACTTTTCAGATAAGCACTGAAGATGGTCGTGGGCCGTAAGCGCTTCTCTTGAATATGTTATATAAAACGAAATACGTTATTTCAATTTTAAATCATCGTGTTGAATTTAGAAAAATAGTGGTTTTCAACTTTCATTCTTTTCTCTTCATTTCTGTTTTGTTTTCTTCCTTCCTTCCTTATTGATTCTTCAAATTGTTTTAACTTTCGGAGTAACCCAATAAAATTACATAATTTGCATTGTTTCATCCATTTCTGAAATCAACTTCCCAAAGAGATTCTGTGAATAGAATAATACATACGGCGTTCCATTAAAAAATGTTTCTTTCGAGACATCGGAATATGTCCATCGCACGATCGTAAATACAATCATAAATAGCAACATTTTACACATAATATCATATTGCATAGCGGACCTGACACGTTATGGTTCATACTGCATTTGTTGCCTAGCGGTGTAACGCCCGTGACAACACGGTGGATTTTTCTGATCGGATATTTTAACGTCGTCGCTTAAAGAAATATAAACGTTTACACACTTGGCGGAAAATTGTCCGACGCCGCACAAGTAGGCTGGTATATGCAGTATATTTTCATCCTTAAATCAAAACACATCAGTTTAACTGTGTTATGAACCGAGAGCAATGGAATGCAAGCAAGAAAATGGTGCCACTACAAAGTATGGTCACTGCCAATTCTAGAATCTCAAAAACGAATATTTTACGAGCCCTACCACTTTCTAGAACGTATAGGTGTGTGAAAAAAGATGGATTCACCAAAATAATTTATCTTTGTTTACGCACGCTCTATTGGCTTCACCAGTATGTATGTATCTTTGGAATTAATTTTCATCCACTTCCGATTATTTGAAATTTTGCACGCATATCAAAACCTGATGACAATTCAATAATTTGCTACCCATGACCTCACTCACCAATATCGTCAGAAGTCACTGGAAAAAATGACTAATTTACATTTCGAAAATTTGATGAATTCACTGGTACGGTCTTAGTACTCTCACAAAAAGTTATGTACAAAAGATTATAGGTTGAAGAGCCATATCGACCGCCCTACAATCTACTTTCAACAAGAGTTAGTAAAAACTTTTCATGTGGATGAATTATTCGATGAGTTTTTTCCCGTAGTTAAAAAGTTCAAAAACACGCTTTCCTAGCAAATAAAATTAGAATGTAAAAAATCCATAAATACACGCTTCTGTAGCAATTTGAACAAAAAATTTAAAAATAGTAAGAATGAAGTCAAAATATTAACTTTTTTTTAAGAGAGCGTGGTCTGCTCTCTACTTCCTTTCCATAATGACTCTACTAATCCAAACAATAGAGACCTAACAAAAATGTCAAAACAGCCGGAATTCTAGATTCAGGAAGTATCCATTAAGCAATTCTTTTCCATGACAAGGCGCTAAAAATTCCAAAAACTCTCCGAATTTCCTTATTTTTTGCTATAACTCCAGATGTATTGGAGATATGGAAGAAATGTCTCACATAAAAGTTGTAGCTCGTTGTTTTTTCTACAAAAATGTCCCCACTAATTTTGTTTTTATTTTAATTTTTAGAGCCGTGGCATGGTAAATAATTGCTTAATTTATACTTCAGAATCCACAATTTTAGCTGTTTTGTAGTATTTATTAGATTTTGGTGAATTTTTTTTTCATTTTATTGGATTATACCGTTGCCAATAGCTAGCGATAAGAAACTCTAGTAAGATGAAGCGCGTCACGCTTTATTAACATTGAAGTTTTTGGGCAATGACTTCATTCTTATTATTTTCAACTAGTTCATATTGCTACAAAAGCGTGTTTTTTATTTTTTATGAACTATAAATCCAAGACAAACTACATGCCAAGCGTTTCTCATAGCGTTTCGATCATAAAAATGTCGAGGGTTTTATACCATAATACTCTCTTGTTCGAGTAATGAAATAAGACTTCCATCATCTATTATCATTACTTAAATATGCAACTCTAAATACATTAATATTTTATTCACTGAATTCAAATAACAAATCGTGCTGTCTTTAGCTGAAGATGCATATTTGCCTTAGTTTATATGATTCGTTTTATCTTTGGGTTAAGATTTACCGAATGGGAATTGATCTTCGAAAACTGTTTATTTATGCTTGACCATATTTGTCAAACAAAGTAAAACTTTTTGAATCATCGAATAGCAAATATTTGTTGGCCAGTGAATAACATTTCTGATTAGACCCGGGGCAATAAAAAATAATCCCTATGAAAAACAAATGAAATATCTATTTTCTCTGGATAACATCCTGCTCAGGGCAATCATTATCAGTTAAACTGAGATAAGGAAGGCCTGGGAAATTTGCATAAACTCGTGTATTTAAAACGCAATATATGTTTTGCTTTCACTTCGTCACAGAGGCCTTTGCGTAATCCTTCCTACCTGCTAGGATTTGAAGATGTAATTTTGGAGAATATTCTAATTAGTCTTTGAATCAAGGGTTTTTCCAAGCCACAGAGTTTTTGACAAATAAATGAATTTGCCAACTTCCAGTTTTATCGGAAGTGGTACTTACTTTTGATTTTCAAATGAAACATCCTGTATATTATTGTTTTCTCATTTTGGCATGATTTTTGGAATCTAATAATACAACAAAAGTGACATTTCGAACATATGTATGCCACGCCTGTTCCTAATTACCCTAATTGACCCATGCAATGCTAGAAAAATTAAAATCCCGTCGGAGACATCAGAGTGAAAGTGGTTAAAATGGTTTTTGAACAAACCACATTTTTTTCCACTCGAACCTCATTGGTACCGTGGTACCAATCATGAGTACCAATAATGGGGGATTTATTCATGATGTGCCTTACTGAAATGGGCGATGATTTTTTCGAAATTACACCTGAGAGAAAAGAATAAAGTATAACTATCATAATAATCTTGATGCACAACATCAGTTGTTCAAAATGCTGTCCCTTAATTTTATAATTAACTTTTTCTGTAGCAATTTTCATTGTCAAAAATAAAGGTACTCTATACACTTGAGCAAAATTCACAATTTTTTACAAACCTCTTATTCAACTCCCAATTTTTCATGTGTGAATAAATGGGGAATAACTTTCTTCTTAAAATTAACAATAAAAACGTTTCTATATGATCCCATCTCGAGTAGACACACTGTATACAGCAAATCGTCATTTATTTTCGAATTGTTGAAAGACACGGATTTCATCTGTCATTCTACAAATATTTCCACACAGGAAAACTTTCAAAATCAGAAAATATTTCATTAACGACTTACTAATTATACACAGTGAAAGCTAGACATACTGGATTCTTCATATTCGTAGCTCGAAAAATGTATGCAATATTACGAGTTCGACACTATCAGTTATTCATAATTGGAATCGAATACAAAGTATAATTATAACCAACAATAGTAATTAAAATCCCGTCGAAGATATCATATTGTAAGTGGTTAAAATGGTTTTTGGACAAACCACTTTTTTTTTTCACTCGAACCTTATTGTTACCGTGGTACCAATCATGAGTACCAATAATGAGGGATTTATTCATAATGTGCGATGAAGTCTTTCGAAATTACACCTGAGAGAGAAGAATAAAATATAATTATCATAATAATCTTGATGCACAACATCTGTTGTTCAAAATGCTGTCCATTAATTTTATAATCAACTTTTTCTATAACTCTCTACACTTGAGCAAAATTCACAATTTTTGACAAACCTCTTATTCAACTCCCAATTTTTCATGTGTGATTGAATGGGGAATAACTTTCTTCCTAAAATTAACAATAGAACACGTTTCTATATGATCCCAACTCAAGTAGACACACTGTATACAGCAAATCATCATTTATTTTCGAATTGTTGGAAGATACGGATTCCGTCTGTCATTTTACAAATATTTCCACACAGGAAAACTTTCAAAAATCAGAAAATATTTCATTAACGACTTACTAATTGAACACAGTGAAAGCTAGACAAACTATATTCTTCATATTCGTTGCTCGAAAAATGTATGCAATATAACGAGTTCGACACTATCAGTAATCCATAATTAGAATCGGATACGAAGTATAATTATATAACCAACAACAGTAATGACTTGGTAATTCTAGTCTGGTCTTGGCAAGTCAGACATACTGATGTGCCTGTGTCGCCAACAAAACGCATAAATATTGAAGTGTGGATATTCACTTTTGAAGAATATATATTTCAAAATTATTATTTTTCCGATCCATTTGTGTAGAAATAGAAGTATTTTAGACACAACTATAGCAACAAATAATTGGGGCATGAATTCGTTGAATAGTATTTGATTTGATTCCTAGTTTTGTATGAACGTTCAGAAGTTCACTCAGATATTGAACAGCGGCACACAAGTATAAAGACAGTACTTACTTGGGTTTCAATCTCAAAATAATTTAAAAAAAAATTATACCTTATACTTAAACTTATATGTATCCCACGTGGACACCTTTTTTAGAGCGAAACGATCATAAAATTAATCCATTATTTGGGCAACATCCCATACATCAAATAAACAAGAAATTATCATTTGATCCTTTCAACAGAACTCCTTTGGAACTTGAGTCATGAAAACGACACTAATCTTCACAAATTTTCAAAACTGGAACAGATGCAGTTTCCAAAGCGTCCATATTGTACAGAAAATACTTTTGATTGAATATTTTTTTCTGATAAGCAAAATTTCGTTAAAAAATAATTTGGTGTAAGAAATAATTTATCGGGCAAACTGATTTCTTTGCCTGCTGCACATGTGTATAGGTTAATTTGAGTTTTGTTTCCAGGTGGTTATCAATTCCAAAAAAGGAGTGCCACATGTATCATTGATATTCAGTTCCATTCGAACATCAAATTATTTTATTGATTTATTATATTATACAGTGTGTGCTACTTACGATGGAATAACCCTTCCTTTTTCATAAACGGAAAATAAAACAATATTTTGAGCCCAGTCATTTCTATTCAGACATATCGTTATGATTCTACATCGGGATAAGAAATTAAGATTTATAATTTTTTCGAATACTCCCAGAGACCATGTACATTGTTGCATAACGTTGGAAATCAATAAATGTTTCTCCGTATATACAGGTAGTATTCAAGTAATCTCTTCAAAATATCAATAAGAAAACCGTATTGAACTATTGATGAAAAGAAAATAGCACTTCTTACACGGGGTACGGCCCGTAGGCGAGTGTGAAAAGTGCCTTCACCACTATTTGCACACATATTTTTTCTACGACTTCATTGAATATGTCTTATTCATCATATACATCATAAATGTATCAAAGACATCAAATACCCATTTAATTAATGCGGGAGTTTTTTCTAATACATTTTCGATTACCGAAATATTAGATTCACTCCATGATTCCTGCCCCTTTTTCTATAGTAGTTATTACAGATTAGACAACTTCATTGGTTATTTGGATTTTACTCTGTATGGAATAATTTATATATCTTTCTGCTACCCTCCATAGTGCATTGACCTGCATTGACCTGAAGCCGATGACCAACGGAAATAATAACATGAAACTGATCTGATTCCCAAAACTCAAATTGTATATTTATAACATACAAAAAATATTTTTTTAAACTTCGCTGGGCAAAGAATAACATCTTTTTTTCAGAAACTGTAAAACATTGGAATTATTTATTATGAGTGATTTTGGAATATTATTTTCGGTGTTTTTCGATTTAATCAATATTGCAAAAAGGTAATCCTTCGAGTCGTGTACTTTACACTGAGATAACTCATCTATTTAGAAAAAATCGCCAGGAACACGCTCTTTCGCTCATATGAAATCAGTTATTTTTATCGAACAAACTCATATTGATTCTATATGCATATTAAATTGCAACATATTTTCTTCGTTATCATCATCAGAGGGATATCAAATCAGCTGAGTCAAATTCAGATTTCTGTTGAGTTATAATTAAAACATGCCGTTTCTTTTTCTTCCGATTGGACGATTCAACACGACAATATTTTAAGGCCTTACAACTAGCGGATCATGCTCTCAGATTGAAATTCCGTGCTTTCTAATTCTAATTCACCACTATATTTTTTTAAATATTTCATCAATTACAAAATTCCACGAATGAACCGAAAATTTAAAGATAATTTTTCAAAACTAAATATTATCTTTTTAAATTTTAATTTTTCTTACGACCTTTCAAATCATGACTGCCGTGTTGTTATTTTTGGGATTCAGGTCTTAGATTGAAGAAAACTATAATTCTTGAAAGCCAACAAAATCCAACAACAAAAAATTTCTTTATCAATGATAAATGGTTGATCAACCTCAGTAACACTGTTATACCTGATAATGTTCAATATGAACTCAGTATGGGAGATAATTTCAACTAACCTTACGATTCGAAGGATTTTCCAATGTATAGATTTCTAATAGATAGTGAAATCATTTTAAACAGTTATGAAGATGAGAACATAAAATCTCAGGCACGAAATAAAATTCTTAATGTTCTTACTAATATAATTGCATAATTCTAAAAGATATCAGACAAGTGAAGAAATTTATTAATGATAAAAAAACAACATCATCATAACTAAGTTGACAAAGGTAATTATAAATAAACCAGAATTTCACCAAAAAGCCATGAACTTGTTAGGATATACTGAAATATGTAAAATAATCAACCAAGACCCCACATAAGCTATTGAAAATAAAAACAATAAACTCATAGACAACTTGATTACATTAAATAAATTTGATCGTATTTTGGGGGAAAATCTAAAATGTAATAATGGAGTTTTCCCAAAATGTATTTTGTAGTTTCCTTAACAAAATTTGTTTGTAGTTTACTGAAACACGCCTTCACAATTGATAATAAACAACGTGAAAAATTCATTTGAATTTTCTGAACAAATGAAAAATTCCCAATTCAATTCCCAATGACCACATTTTAGTGAAAGAAAAGTGCCATGTGAAGTGGAATGAATAGAAAAATCGAATTAAACGGTTTTCTTCACATAAAGGATTCAATATAAAATTGAACCAGAAAATGGTAGATCTCAGGTGAAAAACAACTACTTTCCTGGCAAATACCACGCAGAACATTGAATGATATTCACCTGAAAATCCATGCATACTTCCATATAATATCAATGGACATTGAATGCAAATGTTTCTTTTTGATAAGCTCGATTATGTTTAATTTATGTCGTGTTCACCTAACAATCCGCATACCGGTTTCAGGCTTCTTGGCCCTCATCAGTACGGAGCAGTCAACCAGCCAAAGGTGCAAAGAACTCTGGCTGAAGTGAGACACAACGTAAACAAACCATCATCGATCTTGTAACACCTGTAGGTACGCCGGAAAAGATAAACTTTAACTGGCGGTACCTAGTGACAAAAGAAACACTCGAAAATCTCCCACCTCGATAGGTTTCTAAATAAAGATTCCTTCTCAGTAGGATGGCAAGCCCGTCTAGCATATAGTGAAAGAAAAGTGCCATGAAGTGGAATGAATAGAAAAATCGAATTAAACGGTTTTCTTCCATAAAAAGGGTTCAATATAAAATTGAACCAGAAAATGGTAGATCTCAGGTGAAAAACAACTACTTTCCTGGCAAATACCACGCAGAACATTGAATGATATTCACCTGAAAATCCATGCATACTTCCATATAATATCAATGGACATTGAATGCAAATGTTTCTTTGATAAGCTCGATTATGTTTAATTTATGTCGTGTTCACCTAACAATCCCCATACCGGTTTCAGCTTCTTGGCCCTCATCAGTACGGAGCAGTCCAACCAGCCAAAGGTGCAAAGAACTCTGGCTGAAGTGAGACACAACGTAAACAAACCATCATCGATCTTGTAACACCTGTAGGTACGCCGGAAAAGATAAACTTTAACTGGCGGTACCTAGTGACAGAAAGAAACACTCGAAAATCTCCCACCTCGATAGGTTTCTAAATAAAAGATTCCTTCTCAGTAGGGTGGCAAGCCCGTCTAGCATATAGTGAAAAAAGTGCCATGTGAAGTGGAATGAATAGAAAATCAGTTAAACGGTTTTTCACATAAAGGATTCAATATAAAATTGAACCAGAAAATGGTAGATCTCAGGTGAAAAAAAACTACTTTCCTGGCAAATACCACGCAGAACATTGAATGATATTCACCTGAAAATCCATGCATACTTCCATATAATATCAATGGACATTGAATGCAAATGTTTCTTTTGATAAGCTCGATTATGTTTAATTTATGTCGTGTTCACCTAACAATCCGCATACCGGTTTCAGGCTTCTTGGCCCTCATCGGTACGGAGCAGTCAACCAGCCAAAGGTGCAAAGAACTCTGGCTGAAGTGAGACACAACGTAAACAAACCATCATCGATCTTGTTTAACACCTGTAGGTACGCCGGAAAAGATAAACTTTAACTGGCGGTACCTAGTGACAGAAAGAAACACTCGAAAATCTCACCTCGATAGGTTTCTAAATAAAGATTCCTTCTCAGTAGGAGTGGCAAGCCCGTCTAGCATATAATGAAAGAAAAGTGCCTGTGAAGTGGAATGAATAGAAAATCGAATTAAACGGTTTTCTTCACATAAAGGATTCAATATAAAATTGAACCAGAAATGGTAGATCTCAGGTGAAAAACAACTACTTTCCTGGCAAATACCACGCAGAACATTGAATGATATTCACCTGAAAATCCATGCATACTTCCATATAATATCAATGGACATTGAATGCAAATGTTTCTTTGATAAGCTCGATTATGTTTAATTTATGTCGTGTTCACCTAACAATCCGCATACCGGTTCAGGCTTGGCCCTCATCAGTACGGAGCAGTCAACCAGCCAAAGGTGCAAAGAACTCTGGCTGAAAGTGAGACACAACGTAAACAAACCATCATCGATCTTGTAACACCGTAGGTAGCCGGAAAAGATAAACTTTAACTGGCGGTACCTAGTGACAGAAAGAAACACTCCGAAAATCTCCACCTCGATAGGTTTCTAAATAAAAGATTCCTTCTCAGTAGGGTGGCAAGCCCGTCTAGCATATAGTGAAAGAAAAGTGCCATGTAAGTGGAATGAATAGAAAAATCGAATTAAACGGTTTGGAACCCGTTCTACATAAAGGATTCAATAAAATTGAACCAGAAAATCGTAATCTCTTATGCGGATTGTTAAAATTGAACACGACATAAATTAAACATAATCGAGCTTATCAAAAGAAACATTTGCATTCAATGTCCATTGATATTATATGGAAGTATGCATGGATTTTCAGGTGAATATCATTCAATGTTCTGCGTGGTATTTGCCAGGAAAGTAGTTGTTTTCACCTGAGATCTACCATTTTCTGGTTCAATTTTATATTGAATCCTTTATGAAGAAAACCGTTTAATTCGATTTTTCTATTCATTCCACTTCACATGGCACTTTTCTTTCACTATATGCTAGACGGGCTTGCCATTCCTACTGAGAAGGAATCTTTTATTTAGAAACCTATCGAGGTGGGAGATTTTCGGAGTGTTTCTTTCTGTCACTAGGTACCGCCAGTTAAAGTTTATCTTTTCCGGCGTACCTACAGGTGTTACAAGATCGATGATGGTTTGTTTACGTTGTGTCTCACTTCAGCCAGAGTTCTTTGCACCTTTGGCTGGTTGACTGCTCCGTACTGATGAGGGCCAAGAAGCCTGAAACCGGTATGCGGATTGTTAGGTGAACACGACATAAATTAAACATAATCGAGCTTATCAAAAAGAAACATTTGCATTCAATGTCCATTGATATTATATGGAAGTATGCATGGATTTTCAGGTGAATATCATTCAATGTTCTGCGTGGTATTTGCCAGGAAAGTAGTTGTTTTTCACCTGAGATCTACCATTTTCTGGTTCAATTTTATATTGAATCCTTTATGTGAAGAAAACCGTTTAATTCGATTTTTCTATTCATTCCACTTCACATGGCACTTTTCTTTCACTATATGCTAGACGGGCTTGCCAAATCTCTACTGAGAAGGAATCTTTATTTAGAAACCTATCGAGGTGGGAGATTTTCGGAGTGTTTCTTTTTTGTCACTAGGTACCGCCAGTTAAAGTTTATCTTTTCCCGGCGTACCTACAGGTGTTACAAGATCGATGATGGTTTGTTTACGTTGTGTCTCACTTCAGCCAGAGTTCTTTGCACCTTTGGCTGGTTGACTGCTCCGTACTGATGAGGGCCAAGAAGCCTGAAACCGGTATGCGGATTGTTAGGTGAACACGACATAAATTAAACATAATCGAGCTTATCAAAAAGAAACATTTGCATTCAATGTCCATTGATATTATATGGAAGTATGCATGGATTTTCAGGTGAATATCATTCAATGTTCTGCGTGGTATTTGCCAGGAAAGTAGTTGTTTTTCACCTGAGATCTACCATTTTCTGGTTCAATTTTATATTGAATCCTTTATGAAGAAAACCGTTTAATTCGATTTTTCTATTCATTCCACTTCACATGGCACTTTTCTTTCACTATATGCTAGACGGGCTTGCCACTCCTACTGAGAAGGAATCTTTATTTAGAAACCTATCGAGGTGGGAGATTTTCGAGTGTTTCTTTTCTGTCACTAGGTACCGCCAGTTAAAGTTTATCTTTCCGGCGTACCTACAGGTGTTACAAGATCGATGATGGTTTGTTTACGTTGTGTCTCACTTCAGCCAGAGTTCTTGCACCTTGGCTGGTTGACTGCTCCGTACTGATGAGGGCCAAGAAGCCTGAAACCGGTATGCGGATTGTTAGGTGAACACGACATAAATTAAACATAATCGAGCTTATCAAAAAGAAACATTTGCATTCAATGTCCATTGATATTATATGGAAGTATGCATGGATTTTCAGGTGAATATCATTCAATGTTCTGCGTGGTATTTGCCAGGAAAGTAGTTGTTTTTCACCTGAGATCTACCATTTTCTGGTTCAATTTTATATTGAATCCTTTATGTGAAGAAAACCGTTTAATTCGATTTTTCGACCACATTTTAGTTTCGTTAGATGATACTTCATTGTTCACAAATATACTCACTGACCTTCTAATAAACATTATACAGCAAAAATGGTTTTTGATAGAAGAACATACACTGCTCAACCAAATGGAATTTCCACAACTATTCAAATTCTGTATTGATAGTAACTAGTTTAATAACAATCGAGTTTTCTATCGACAAATATCTGGTCTTGGAATGGGCAATTGTATGCCCCTATTCGCTCTGACTTAATTAAGTAATGCAAAACTCACAAGAAGATTGCCTATACAATTTATCTCCAAGTTCAGACATATAAGAGATATGTTGCTGATATTTTTCTAATAATCCCAATGGGAAAACAAAATGAATTGTTGAATATTTTTAGCCATTACAACTCAAAACTCCAATTCACAATTGAATTAGAACAACATAAATGTTTACCGTTTTTGGACACTTTGGTAATAAGAAGACCAAATAATAACCTTTTGATAAATTGGTATCATAAACCTATATTTTCAGAAAGATACCTCAACTTTGATTCATATCATCCTATGGAACAAAAATTGAATATCATACATAATTTGACTGACAGAATGTTGAAAGTTTGCAGCCCTGTTTTCATTGGGGACAATTTGAAACAATTGGAATATTATCTAATCAAAAACAATTATTCGACCACAATGATTAACAGAATTCAAAACATAAGTCGTACCAGAACTGTGGAAGGGAACAATCAATTAGAAAATAGAAAATATGTCAAGACACCATATGTACAATTGCTCTTGAAAAATTATGTACTATTCTAGACCGCGCTTCATTAGTTGAGCATTGTATATCAACCGAACATCAATTTGATCTTATGAATACGACAACATTAGGTTATGAAACGTCTTTATTCAAAAAAAATTTCTCTGAAATGTTAACATAATAAAAAACGAAACAGTCAACCATAGAAAAGACCTGGAAAACTTAAACAGGGCGTATTTCAATCTAATATCATGAATATTAACAAAAAACTGAGACCTTCAGTATAAAGAAAGTTTATTGTTTTTATTTCCATTGCTTTTTCAAACGAACAATCCTGATATTTGATCCACTTTGAATACACATCAGATGTTCCTTATTTCATTCAAATTTCAACGTGTTTCAGTGGTTGTGTTTGTTGTCTTTAATTTAATATGTACATCTTTCGACACAGAGACCTATCATGTTTGAACACCGTTCATTTAACACGGAAAACCTTTCTTATGTAAGTAAAATATTAACTCGTAATAATTTTTATTTTTTTCTCTCTTTCTTTCGTTTTATGTAGCACTATTCATTGTTAATCACCCCAACCATGTTCAGTAGTTGTTTCTGGAAATATAACAAGGTTATTCTAAATAAATTTTAATATAGAATAAGACGGATGATATTGTTTTATATGTATATTTTTCCTTCATTCTGTTTATAAATTGTAACACCCTCTTATCTTACAGTGACCTGATAATGTCAAAATAAATTGACGAAACGTTGGCTTTCAAGGAATATTTTCCTTCAATCTGAGACCTAAATCCCAAAATAATAACACTGCAGTCATTATCTTTTTCAACTGAAACTCCAGGAAATCACCAACAAAAATTCTAAATAAATATATATATATATATATATATGAACAGTATCAAATTATAGATAGCGACACCTATAATCTGTGTGGTGGAGCTTAGACCTGTCATCGTGGAATTTTGAAGATACGAGATTTCGTACAACATCAATAGGGCACCGACAGATGCAGCATAGACCAACCCACGATCCAATAGTCGTACTCTAGTGCGTTTTAGGGACGCAATACAAATAACGAGAATATGAGAAATCTGTTACGAATCCAAAGGAGATCACCATCCGTCTACAGCCTGTTTCATGGTTTCCCAATCATCAGGACGGCTTGTGGTCTCTTTCAAATTCGTATCAGATATCTCGTAGGTTATTACCAATCGGTACGTACGGAAATATGAACAGTATCAAATTATAGATAGCGACA
Organism: Gonioctena quinquepunctata; assembly: GCA_018342105.1. Taxonomy (NCBI): domain Eukaryota; kingdom Metazoa; phylum Arthropoda; class Insecta; order Coleoptera; family Chrysomelidae; genus Gonioctena; species Gonioctena quinquepunctata. The sequence goes on from JAFIRS010006306.1 coordinate 34,524, forward strand.
CCTATAATCTGTGTGGTGGAGCTTAGACCTGTCATCGTGGAATTTTGAAGATACGAGATTTCGTACAACATCAATAGGTCACCGACAGATGCCAGCATAGACCAACCCACGATACCAATAGTCGTACTCCTAGTGCGTTTTAGGGACGCAATACAAATAACGAGAATATGAGAAATCTGTTACGAATCCAAAGGAGATCACCATCCGTCTACAGCCTGTTTCATGGTTTCCCAATCATCAGGACGGCTTGTGGTCTCTTTCAAATTCGTATCAGATATCTCGTAGGTTATTACCAATCGGTACGTACGGAAATATGAACAGTATCAAATTATAGATAGCGACACCTATAATCTGTGTGGTGGAGCTTAGACCTGTCATCGTGGAATTTTGAAGATACGAGATTTCGTACAACATCAATAGGTCACCGACAGATGCCAGCATAGACCAACCCACGATACCAATAGTCGTACTCCTAGTGCGTTTTAGGGACGCAATACAAATAACGAGAATATGAGAAATCTGTTACGAATCCAAAGGAGATCACCATCCGTCTACAGCCTGTTTCATGGTTTCCCAATCATCAGGACGGCTTGTGGTCTCTTTCAAATTCGTATCAGATATCTCGTAGGTTATTACCAATCGGTACGTACGGAAATATGAACAGTATCAAATTATAGATAGCGACACCTATAATCTGTGTGGTGGAGCTTAGACCTGTCATCGTGGAATTTTGAAGATACGAGATTTCGTACAACATCAATAGGTCACCGACAGATGCCAGCATAGACCAACCCACGATACCAATAGTCGTACTCCTAGTGCGTTTTAGGGACGCAATACAAATAACGAGAATATGAGAAATCTGTTACGAATCAAAGGAGATCACCATCCGTCTACAGCCCCGTTTCATGGTTTCCACAATCATCAGGACGGCTTGTGGTCTCTTTCAAATTCGTATCAGATATCTCGTAGGTTAATTTCCAATCGGTACGTACGGAAATATGAACAGTATCAAATTATAGATAGCGACACCTATAATCTGTGTGGTGGAGCTTAGACTCTCATCGTGAATTTTGAAGATACGAGATTTCTTCAACATCAATAGGTCACCGACAGATGCCAGCATAGACCAACCCACGATACCAATAGTCGTACTCCTAGTGCGTTTTAGGGGCGCAATACAAATAACGAGAATATGAGAAATCTGTTACGAATCAAAGGATCACCATCCGTCTACAGCCTGTTTCATGGTTTCCCAATCATCAGGACGGCTTTGGTCTCTTTCAAATTCGTATCAGATATCTCGTGGTTATACCAATCGGTACGTACGGAAATATGAACAGTATCAAATTATAGATAGCGACACCTATAATCTGTGTGGTGGAGCTTAGACATGTCATCGTGGAATTTTGAAGATACGAGATTTCGTACAACATCAATAGGTCACCGACAGATGCCAGCATAGACCAACCCACGATACCAATAGTCGTACTCCTACTGCGTGTGAGGGACGCAATAAAAATAACGAGAATATAAGAAATCTGTTACGAATCAAAGGAGATCACCATCCGTCTACAGCCTGTTTCATGGTTTCCCAATCATCAGGACGGCTTGTGGTCTCTTTCAAATTCGTATCAGATATCTCTGGTTAATACCAATCGGTACGTACGGAAATATGAACAGTATCAAATTATAGATAGCGACACCCTATAATCTGTGTGGTGGAGCTTAGACCTGTCATCGTGGAATTTTGAAGATACGAGATTTCGTACAACATCAATAGGTCACCGACAGATGCCAGCATAGACCAACCCACGATACCAATAGTCGTACTCCTAGTGCGTTTTAGGGACATAATACAAATAACGAGAATATGAGAAATCTGTTACGAATCCAAAGGAGATCACCATCCGTCTACAGCCCCGTTTCATGGTTTCCCAATCATCAGGACGGCTTGTGGTCTCTTTCAAATTCGTATCAAGATATCTCGTAGGTTATTTCCAATCGGTACGTACGGAAATATGAACAGTATCAAATTATAGATAGCGACACCTATAATCTGTGTGGTGGAGCTTAGACCTAGTCATCGTGGAATTTTGAAGATACGAGATTTCGTACAACATCAATAGGTCACCGACAGATGCCAGCATAGACCAACCCACGATACCAATAGTCGTACTCCTAGTGCGTTTTAGGGACCAAATACAAATACGAGAATATGAGAAATCTGTTGCGAATCAAAGGAGATCCCATCCGTCTACAGCCTGTTTCTTGGTTTCCCAATCATCAGGACGGCTTGTTTCTTCAAATTCTATCAGATATCTCAAGTTATTACCAATCGGTACGTACGGAAATATGAACAGTATCAAATTATAGATGCGACACCTATAATCTGTGTGGTGGAGCTTAGACCTGTCATCGTGGAATTTTGAAGATACGAGATTTCGTACAACATCAATTGGTCACCGACAGATGCCAGCATAGACCAACCCACGATACCAATAGTCGTACTCCTAGTGCGTTTTAGGGACCAATACAAATAACGAGAATATAGAAATCTGTTCAATCCAAAGGAGATCACCATCCGTCTACAGCCTGTTTCCATGGTTTCCCAATCATCAGGACGCTTGTGGTCTCTTTCAAATTCGTATCAAGTATCTCAGAGTTAATACCAAAACGACGTACGGAAATATGAACAGTATCAAATTAGATGGACACCCATAATCTGTGTGGTGGGCTAATTCATCGTGGAATTTGAAGATACGAGTTTCGTACAACATCAATGGTCACCGACAGATGCCAGCATAGACCAGCCCGATCCAATGTCGTACTCCTAGTGCGTTTTAGGGACCAATACAAATAACGAGAATATGAAATCTGTTCGAATCAAGGAATACCATCCGTCTACAGCCTGTTTCATGGTTTCCCAATCATCAGGACGGCTTGTTCTCTTTCAAATTCTATCAGATATCTCAAATGATTAAAAACCAATCCCGGGACGTACGGAAATATGAACAGTATCCCAATTATGATGCTACCCTATAATCTGTGTGGTGGAGCTTAGACTTCATCGGTGGAATTTTGAGATACGAGTTTCTACAACATCAATAGGTCACCGACAGATGCCAGCATAGAAACCACGATACCAATGAGTCGTACTCTAGTGCGTTTTAGGGACCAAAAAAATACGAGAATATGAAATCTGTTACGAATCAAAGGAGATCACCATCCGTCTACAGCCTGTTTCCTTTTGGTTTCCCAACATCAGGACCTTTTGGCTCTTTTTAAAATTTGTAGGATTTAAAGGTTAAACCCCAACGGTACGTACGGAAAAAGAAAAAAATCCGGTTTTTGATGGGGAAAACCATAATCTGGGGTTGTTATAGGTGAAAAATGAAAAAAAGGGAAAACTTTTACAAATCCAGAGGGGACCGCCTCAAGCCTGTTCCATGGTTTCCCAATCATCCGGAAGGCTCTTGGCTCTTTCAAATTCGTATCGGGGGTTCCGGAAAATTCTTAATACCCCCCCCAAAATACGAAAAAATGAAAAAAATCCAAATTTTGAAGGGGGCACCTATAGCACCTTAACCAGGGGTTTAGGTGTCTTTTTTATTTTGATACTTTCATTCAAATTCATTATAATATTTTTGGATATCTGATGCAATTTAAAAAAAAAAACCTCCTTTAAATTAAAAGGCACAATAACGGGAAATTTCCCCCTTTAATTCGTCAATTTCTCCCCCCCTTTGTTATTTTCCTTCCCAAAAACCCAAATCGATATTTTATCGTGGGGGTTTTTTCTGGCTCATCGGTTTTTATGCGAAAAAATCGTTCTTGGAAAAATTCCCACCCCCAAAGAAATGCTATCATGATTTGTTTTTGTTCATATTTTTCCGGGTACCAGAAGGGGAAAATTTTGAGATATCTGATGCTTTTAAAACCGCAGAACCGTTGAGGAAACCAAAAAAACCCCAAGAACTGAATTTTGAATTCGGTAAAGGACTGAATTTTTTTTTATTTATATTGCGTCCCAAAACCCAAAAGGGTATTAGGTCGATTTGTCCATTTTAACGAAATCTCGTTCTTCAAAAATTTCCCCATTAAAAATCCCCCAAAAAGGGTAAAAATTTTTAAAATTTTATATGTTCATGGACTACCGATTAAAAACCCCCGGGTATCTGATGGGGAATTTTTAAAAAAAAGGGGTCCTGAAAGTTTTAAACAACCCCTTGGTTTTGGATTTCCTTTAATTATTTTTTCTCCTGAAAATTTTTGGGGGTTAAAAATATCGTTTATTTCTTTTGGATATCTTGGATTCGTGACCGCGAAATCTCATCTTCAAATTACGATGATCAATTAAGGGTTATCTTTTGTTTGTTCATATTTCCGTTACCGGGAAAAACCCCGGTATCTGCGAATTTTAAAAGACCACAAAGGTCGGGGTTGGGAAACCAAAAAAAGGGTTGGGGGAAAAGTGATTTTCCTTTTAATTTCGTTTTTTAAATTTCGTCCCCAAAAAAACCAAATTTTGTGGTTATCCCCTTAAAATGTCGGTGATTTTTTATATTTCGAAATCTCGTATCTTCAAAACCCGATATTAGTCTACCCCGGGGCAAGATTATTTTGCCCTGCTGTTTTTTTAAAACCTCGAGGGGATCTGAACAATTTTTAAAGACCACAAGCCCCCTGATAAAAATTTTTTGGAAAAGGTGATTTCCTTTGAAAATTATCAATTTCTCCTGTTTTTAAATTTGCGTCCCTAAAAAACCAAGGGGGTATTAATTTTTGGGGGGTTTTTAAAATTCAAAATTCCCAAAAATCCCCTTAAAAAATTTCCCAAAAACTCCCCGCACGGGGTTTAAAAAAATTTCTATAATTTTTTATTCTTTTTGGGTCTTTCGAGAAACGATACGAATTTGAAAAAACCACAAGCCGTTTCCGATGATTCTCCGGTGAAAATTTAATTTCTCCTATTCTCGTTATATATATATATATTTTTTATATATTATATTATTATATATTATATATTATATTATGGGTTTTTGGAACCCTCTGGGGGCCGCTTTTTCCAAAAGGAAAAAGAAAAATTCGACACAAAATCAATTTTCCCCGACTTTTCCGGGTTTAAAACCAAATTTTGGTTGGGGTTTTCAAAAAAACGGGGCTGAAAAAAAGGAAAAATTTATCG
>JAFIRS010006307.1:0-39639 GCA_018342105.1 Gonioctena quinquepunctata
GGTACGCCGGAAAGAAAACTTTCAACTGGCGGTACCTAGTGACAGAAAGAAACACTCCGAAAATCTCCACCTCGATAGGTTTCTAAATAAAGATTCCTTCTCAGTAGGAGTGACAAGCATGACTAGCATAGTGATAGATAAACGCCATGAAGTGGAATAAATAGAAAATCGATTAAACGGTTTCTTCATTAAAAGATTCAATATGAATTGAACCAGAAATGGTAGATCTCGGTGAAAACAACTACTTTCCTGGCAAATACCACGCAGAACGTTGAATGATATTCACCTGAAAATCCATGCATACCTCCATATAAATGGACATTGAATGCAAATGTTTCTTTCTGATAAGCTCGATTATGTTTAATTTATGTCGTGTTCACCTAACAATCCGCATACCGGTTTCAGGCTTTTTTGGCCCTCATCAGTACGGAGTAGTCAACCAGCCAAAGGTCCAAAGAGCTCTGGCTGAAGCGAGACACAACATAACCAAAACCATCATCGAGTCTATAACACCTATAGGTACGCCCGAAAAGAAAACTTTTAACTGGCGGTACCTAGTGACAGAAAGAAACACTCACACACACACACACACTTCCACCTGAGATCTACCATTTTCTGGTTCAATTCATATTGAATCTTTTATGTGAAGAAAACCGTTTAATTCGATTTTTCTATTTATTCCACTTCACATGGCGTTTATCTTTCACTATATGCTAGTCGGGCTTGCCACTCCTACTGAGAAGGAATCTTTTATTTAGAAACCTATCGAGATGGGAGATTTTCGAGTGTTTTTCGTCACTAGGTACCGCCAGTTGAAAGTTTTCTTTTCCGGCGTACCTATAGATGTTATAGACTCGATGATGGTTTCAGCCAGAGCTCTTTGGACCTTTGGCTGGTTGACTACTCCGTACTGATGAGGGCCAAAAAGCCTGAAACCGGTATGTGGATTGTTAGGTGACCACGACATAAATTAAACATAATCGAGCTTATCAGAAAGAAACATTTGCATTCAATGTCCATTTATATGGAGGTATGCATGGATTTTCAGGTGAATATCATTCAACGTTCTGCGTGGTATTTGCCAGGAAGTAGTGTTTTTCACCGAGATCTACCATCTCTGGTTCAATTCATATTGAATCTTTAGTGAAGAAACCGTTTAATTCGATTTTTCTATTTATTCCACTTCACATGGCGTTTATCTTTCACTATATGCTAGTCGGGCTTGCCACTCCTACTGAGAAGGAATCTTTCATTTAGAAACCTGTCGAGGTGGGAGATTTTCGGAGTGTTTCTTTCTGTCACTAGGTACCGCCAGTTAAAAGTTTTCTTTTCGGGCGTACCTATAGGTGTTATAGACTCGATGATGGTTTTGGTTATGTTGTGTCTCGCTTCAGCCAGAGCTCTTCGGACCTTTGGCTGGTTGACTACTCCGTACTGATGAGGGCCAAAAAAGCCTGAAACCGGTATGCGGATTGTTAGGTGAACACGACATAAATTAAACATAATCGAGCTTATCAGAAAGAAACATTTGCATTCAATGTCCATTTATATGGAGGTATGCATGGATTTTCAGGTGAATATCATTCAACGTTCTGCGTGGTATTTGCCAGGAAAGTAGTTGTTTTTCACCTGAGATCTACCATTTTCTGGTTCAAATCATATTGAATCTTTTATGTGAAGAAAACCGTTTAATTCGATTTTTCTATTTATTCCACTTCACATGGCGTTTATCTTTCAAGTTATCTTTGTCCGAAATTATAAAAAAGTGACAATTATTTTTGAATATTCTGTATAATATTGAGAAACGGGTTTTATCGAAATCAATAGCCCAAAACCTCTTTTATGCTTGGTCAGAATTCGAAGGGATGATTTCTATACATTTCGATGTTATTTAGTTTCCAATTGTACCTAGCATTTTCATAAAAAAATCAGAGAACGGTTATAGTAAGGTACATAGTACCAGATATGAAATCATATAATTTTTTCCTGACCTATTCAAAAGTGTAACAAAATACAGGGTGTTCCATTTAAAAAAACACAACTTTGATATGTCACGCTTTTTTGAGCCACCCTGTATACTCCAAAATAATTTATTTTTGCAGCCTTAATCAATATACATATAATGAAATGAAGAAATTCCCGAAAAAATTAATGGTTTGGTTTACAGGGACCGTGTCGTATGGGGTGCCCCACCCTGTATATCTAGTAGGAAAACCTAAACATTCCCAGACGACCGTAAAGATTGTCTGTCGAGGAGCAAGCCGAGACTGGCAATACGGAGTCTGGGAATGTGGCTTTTCCTACTAAATATACATACTATTTTTTCGAAAATCGAAAATTATTCAATGGACATAAATTATTACAATTGATTTTCACAAATATAGGATGCCATGAAATATGTGTTTTGTAACTGTGGAAACAAAGTAATATTGAATTGTCAAACTTTACGCATTTTTTGGCGTAACCCCATAGTGTTCTCGAACTTTCTAAAAAGCAAAAGTAAATTCAGTTAATACTGCTTTATTGGATTTGTTGCCAACAAAATCCATAGAAAAATACAATCGTTTCATGGAATATCGTAAGAATAAAAACGCAAGTTCTTTCTCAGAAAATGTTATGATGGTATATTTACTTGCACTTAGCTTGCCAGGCAACGGAAAATAGCTGTAAGGAAATATTGTTAATAATGGTATATTTCAATACTAGTAGTGAAAAAATTATTTACTGTAATGTGAAAATAGGTGTTATCAGAGTCGTAGTAAAGTCATGAGCGCCTCTGGCAAGATTTGAATTTTGCGCCCTCCAATACTTATTTTCTAGGAAGAGAAACGTGTGATTAATTTAAGCTCAAGCATAAAAATAGTTCTTACTATTGAGTAGAAAGGGAAACAATACAACAAGACTTTGTTCATTTGTTGTTTGGTCTGCAAAATGCGTCCCCCTGAAGGTTGCGCCCCTGGCAGCCGCCCGCCTGGCCAGCCCCTAGCTACGACTCTGGGTGATATGTTCCTTCAATGAGCAATTCTTTATTGAATCTATTTTTTCATTTTTACTCATTTGACAGCCAAGGAGCAGCAATATTACGTTATTTATACACTCATTATTAGCTTCACCTGTATGTATGTATGAATGTAGGTAAATGAATCTTCGAAATTAATTGTATCCCACTTCCAGACGTCCTCCGAACTCTATGAAATTTTGCACACGTATAAAAAACCGATGACAATACAATAATTTCATAGCTATGTCCTGGTATTCTCACCAAGATCGTCAGAAAAAAATAATTTACATTTCAAAGATATGTCGGATTCACAAATTCACCAAAATGCAGCATGCATCTCATTCACCATAACTTCGTAAAAACTTCCATCCTATGTGGATGAATAAATCGAAGAGTTTTTCTCCCGTAGTATTTTTTAACAATAAGGATTAGAAAGTTAAAAATGATAAAAATAGTTTGATAAAACTTAAAAACACGCTTATATTGCAATAAGGACTAAAAAGTTGAAAATGATAGAAATAGTGTTTGACCAAAAAATTTTCTCTTATGTAAAAAAGCGTTGGGAGGCTCTTTACTTACTTTTCATAATGATTAAGATAACTGATGTAAAGCACCGCTGTTTTTACATAAGAGTACATTTTTTGGTCAAAGACTATTTTTATTATTTTAAAATTTTTAGTCCGTATTGCAATATAAGCGTGTTTTTTTCTTTATTAAAACAATTTTTATTATTTTTAACTTTTCAGTTCATATTTTTCAAAATTAGGTAGTTTATTTTCATAAGAAAATATTGCCCAAGCGATAGAAAATCAATAATCTTCGGCTTTTTAACAAAATCCGATGTGGACATCGTGCATGACCTAAAACTACGGAAACGAAAATATCACTGAATTCAGCACAACAAACAGTCATTCACCTCTGGGGATATTTTGCAGGGTTTTTTAATATTGTATTGTTTACCAGTGCGCTTGTGGTTACATTTTTGCATCTTCCGGCTGATATGCATTTATCTTCATATATAAAATATCAAACTCCTAAAGGGCAATATTCAGTTCTTGTGACTATACTAAGATGGATTCACATAGTTTACGTGATGCCACGTCCAATCAACTCCTCGAATATTCCAGAAAACAAGGGGTAAGTGATACCTTCCTATTAGTGGAGTAAAAATAGCTTAAAATTATGCATTATTTCGGAATCCTGAAGGACTCCATGGATTTTCATAAAATCTTCTGATATTACTAAGAAATGACTTGTATTTGTGCGCTGATTGTTTATTATTTGTTTAAACTATGAAAAACAATTTTTTTAGACAAAGTTGAAATAACTTAATGAATTTCGGAGCAATTTCACCCAAATTGATGCTATAGGGATTATTGAGGTCGCTGAACAAGAATAAGATATTAAAAAACTATGTCGTGGCCATTCGTAAAGGTAGATTTCATGAATGATAATTTACAGCGATTTTTCATTGTGTACATCTCGTAGAAAAAGTTTTCGGGTAAAAGTTGTGGAGCTAATGAAGCTCTATCAAACGACTTATAATTTGCCGATATTGGTATGGAAATGAAAGATTGCAATTTTGTTTAAATCTTCTAATAGCCGCCATTTTGAAACTACTGGGCCATTTTGAAATTAGCAGAGGTACTGATGATTAGTATTTTTGTGCCAAATTTTGTTTCATTCAATTGAAAAATGTGGCCTCCATCTAACAACTTTCGCTATATCCCATATATATATATATATATATATATATATATATATATATATTTTGTATGTAATATTTCGAAACAATGTTTATCAAGAGGTGGGTACCAAAAGTTGAATTTGTTTTTCCATTGACGAAACAGTTCCTATGTTCTGATAATCGTTTTTTAAATGTTCTGCCTGTTAGGCCTATCTAAAACCTAGCACAAGAGCCACAAGATAATTCATATACTCCAGATTTTTCGGATTTCTCAGTTTTATCTTTATTATTCTTAATAAATTCACTTAAATTATTATCTATTTTATACGCGATATTAATGTTATTTTTACGAAAAAGGGTTCAATTTTTTCGGCAGGATGGCCTAATGGCCTGAATATGTAATAACTTTGAAATTATGTTTTTTGTTTTGATTAGGAAACACTTCTATTAGGGTTTTTTTTTCTTGAAAGAATATTATCCATAAGGTTTGGACTATAAGCGTTATCAATAACAATTTGTTTAATTATATTAAATTTTTCATTAAATTTTTTTTCTGAATGCGGAATATCAATTAATATATGTATGAAACTGTTTTATGCGGCTAATTTGTGTTGGTATGGGCGTTGATGTACTGTGTACTGTGATGCCTGTATATGAAGGTTTATGGAAAATTGAAGTTATGTTTATTACTAATTTTTGTTATAGTTTGGTCTAAAAAGTTTATAGAATTATCTGTTTCCATTTACTTTGTGAATTTAATTGAAGAGTGAATTGTATTGATGAAGTAGAAAAATATTTCTCTTGTCTTCCGGTTCCCACGAAGCACACTAAAATGCCGTCCTATGCCAATATAAGAAATTTTTAATTAAAGGATCATTCTGATTTTTTTCATCCAAGTTGTCCGTGAATATTTAGCTAATGAAGGACTCAAGGGATTACCATTATTAGTCCTTTATCAGAAGAATAGGAACATTGTTAAATTGGAAATAATTTTGAGATAACAAACTGTGAGCAAGCTAATATCTCTTGTTTGATAATCGGATTTACATTATTCCTAACCAGAAGATTCTCTACCAAAGTGATAGTTTCTTCTAGTGGAATACTCGAAAGTCGTATATTCTTGATTTTATCAATTAGTTCGTAACTATGTTTCAAGTTAAATTTTGGATCGAAATTACAATATCTCCTGATCAAATCGATTAGTTTTTCGGAAAGATGCTGTTATGAAAGATACAACTGGACGAATAGGGTGGTTTTGTTTGTGGAGTATAATTAGTGAATAAAGTTTAGGGGCTTGTGGATTCATAAGAGTCGAAATTTCTGTTTTTCATCTAAAATACTATGAATTGATTTCAGTGTTATAATAATAATGGGAATAATGTAAATCCGATAATCAAGCAAGAGATATTAGACTTGCTCACAGTTTGTTTATCTCATAATTATTTCCAATTTAACAATAGTTTCTATTCTTCTGATAAAGGACTAATGGGTAATCCCTTAAGTCCTTTATTAGCCGAAATATTTATAAACAAATTGAAGGAAAAAAATCACAATATTATTTTAATTAAAAATTTCTTATATTGGTACAGGTATGTGGACGACATTTTAGTGTGCTTTTTGGAAACCGGAACCCAATTAGAAATGTTTTTCGACTTCATCAGTATACAGTGCCTACATTAACGCATCCGTACCAACATAAAATAGCCGCATATAACAGTATGATTAATTAATTGATTTTCAGCATTCAGAAGAAAATTATAATAAGAATGAAATATAGTTAAACAAATTGCTATTAATAACGGTTATAGTCCAAACCGTATGGATGATATTGTTTCGAGAAAACTTAATAAAAAAGCTATAATAGAAGTGTTTCCTAGCCAAAACGAAAAACATAATTTCAAAGTTATTACATATTCAGGTCATCCTAACGAAAAAAATTCTACTTTTTTGCGTAAAAATATCATCAATATCGCAAATAAAACAGAAAATAATTTTAGTAAATTGATTCAGAACAATAAAGATAAAACTGAGAAATCCGATAGATCTGGAGTATATGAATAAACTAGTTTTTACATAGGCCAAACAGGCTGAACATTATCAGAACATAGGAACTGTTTCGTCAATGGAAAAACATATTCGTCTTTTGCGTGAGTAGCAAAAACTTTTGTGTGACTGAAAAATATTGTTTTGTTAACGATTTGAAAATATTACATACAGAAAAAAAAAATATAAACTCGACTAGAAAGTTTAGAAATCAATAAATGCAAAATTCCATATTTGCTTAGTGACCAGATAAACTTAAATAACTATCCTTTGTTGAATTTGTTGAAGATTAAACAGGTCATGGATATAATTTCCGTTCTACATAGTCTCATTCCTAATAAATTCCCAATAAATACCTAATAGATAATCCTTAATATCCCTAATATTCTTGATTAGATTCATATACCTGGTACTACCTGCCTTGACTATTTAACAAGATACATCATGATTGATGAAAAAGCTATTGTATAGCGAAACAGGTGTCGTAGTTTTGTAAACCCAGTTTAGTGAAAATCATTTAGTGAAGTGAGTGTCTTTTGTTAACTTTGATATAGATTTACATCAAGTACATTCTTTGGTGTCCTTTATATTATAAATAAAGGGTATTTCCAAAGTGCGTTAAGAAATTTCAGGATGTGATTATATCGCCAATTTCAAGCTTGAAAGTCAAAATGAAAATATGTCTAATGTTTCATAGAAAATTTTGTACACGTTTCAAAATTAAATTACAAAATAGGTGGTATGCTTATTTTCGAAGTATTGAATAACCCCGTATGTCCCACCACGCATTTTTCTCACAATATGAACATTCAAAAAAGTTGTTCTGGATGAAATCTATGTACTGATTATTTTGGTTTTCAATTACTTCATAAATATTCTCTTAATGTAATATCAATCCATGGTTCCCCTTTTTACCCGACGAAACCAAAAAGAGGGAGGTTCTCTAGTCGACGCGAATAGATGTTTTTTTTTTTATGTATGATCACGCATAACTTTTTACTGAGACGTCCGATTGCAATAATTTTTACTTCGAAGTTCGTCCCATTTGAATTTAAAAGATGAAATCCACCCCTAAGGGTAGCAAAATGAAGAATATTGATCACTCACTCTCAGAATTCTGGTCCGTTAACCGATTCTATCAGGCATAACTTTGGACTGGGTTCTTCGATTTGGATGATTCCTTTTTTATTAGTTGATCATATTTGGATTTCGAATGGAATTATCCACCCTTACGGGTAGAAAAATAGGGAATAATTGATTTTTCACTTGTGAACATTGGCACACATATATAGTTGACAATGACAGATCGCTAATGTCATTATTTTTGTTCTCCTACATCCGTCACAATCATAATATTCTATGAGAGGATGGAATGATATACAAAGTAATGAAATAAACTAACCAGAACAACAAAAATAATTCATATTACAACAAATAGTAAAAGTAGATAATTATATTATTTAACTGGTAATAGTTGAAGTAAGGTGGGTAAGTAAGTATTTTGGAAGTAATCAAAAACACGTAGGTAGTAATCAGTAGACTTCAGCCACAAAAAATTAAAAAATGAATACTTTAACAAAAAATTAAACCGACGAAATACGTAACTGAAAAGTAAAAAATAAAATGAACCTTCTTAGTCTCAATAACAAAGCTCCTAAACTAAACTCGATGCCATCATTTTACGCCTTATCTAATTCATTTGCTTGTTTGATTGGCGCCGACTCAAAATTAGTTACTTACATTAGTTTAGGAGCTTAGTTATTGAGACTAAGAAGGTTTATTTTATTTTTTGCTTTTCAGTTACGTATTTTGTCGGTTTAAATTTTTGTTAAAAAGTTTTTCTATGTTTCCTATTTGTCCTATTATTTTTCAATTCATTCGTAAAAACTTCTGAAATTATTCAAATTTGGTTCATTTATCTGAAAAAAAAAATCATTCGATTTCCATAGTCGATAGAGTATAAACTAATTGTTACTGGGGAGTGAAATGAAAGAATATTTGAAATAAAGCACCAAATAAAAAATAACGACTCTCAAAAATACACTAGTCTGCGAAATTAAATTTAATAAAATTGTTTAACTGAATTGTTAATGATCGTAATATCCACCACGTTACAGAATCTGGTAATGTGAAGGAAAATAGATTTAAGTTGCGGTTTAAATGGAATAAAACTATCAATATTCAAGGTTTTAATTATTTATTCAATATTGAATAATAAGAAATGAAGAGAATCAATGATATTGCAATTTTTTAGTAGCTTCGTTCTGTTGATTTCTGCCAGTGATCTTCATCGGTTTCTCTATGGATCATCCAACAATAGTCTGACATCAGATTATCGTCTCTATATCCTTGATGAAACCGTTCACCTTATGCTGACACTGCAGTGAAAAAAGATCAATGTGAGAATTTCAAAACTCACTTTCGAACTCGTAATTTATTTATAATTGTTCAACATTTCTTTGGCTATTTTTTTGTAATTAGGATTTTTAACTTTGCCTAAAAATTTGAAAATAATATTTTTAACAGAATTTCAGGCTTTATTAAGCTTGTCAAAATTTTCGTCCTCCATGAGTTTCCTGAACTGCATACGTTATGTGGTACCCACTGTTTATCTTGTTGACCTAACGTAAGCAAAATATGAGTCATTTACAAAGTCTGGTATACTTCTCCTTTGTTCAACTAGGGTATATTGCCCACAAATACTACAAAATGATCGCATTGAGGTGCGCGGCGGAGGCGCGTCCCTTCGCCGGAAATTGCCAAGCGTTCTCGAAGTCAATATCAGCAAGACAACTACCCCGAACCGGCACACACGTGAGGGCACACGTCGTTGTGAGTGGTCGTGCGGAGAGTGTATTTTTGGAATGTTATTGTTTATCGCTGAAGATTTCACGTTGCATTTGTATACCATTTTGTTTTGATCATTTCTTCAGAGTAATTTATTGATTTCGTTGATTGTTTGTTTAGCGCCGACTCAAAATTTGCTTCTTTCATTAATTTAGGAGCTTAGTTATTAAGACTAAAAAGGGTCATTTAATTTTTTCTTTTCAGTTTTTTTTTGGTCGATTTAAGTTTTTGTTAAAAAGTTTAAATTTTTCAATTGTTTGTGGCTAAAATCTACTAATTGCTACCTACTTAATTTGGATTACTTTTAAATTACTTACCACCTTACTTCAACTATTAACTGTTATATACTATAACTACCTGGGACCAGTGGCTTCGTTGAATTTTGTATTTTTTGTGACGTCTATTACAAATTTACTCGCCCCTTTAGAGACGGAGTTTCTAAAAATACTGAAACACGTATTTCTTTATTTGTAACAAAGACCTCAAATACCAATTTGTATGACCCTAACTAACGGAACCCTCATACTAACGTTCACCCCCTTAGGGTTTGCATTTATGCAATTTTTATGACCCTTAATTGAAAACCAAGGAACCCTTAATTTCCGTTGAATTTCTAAAAACACTGAAATACATATTTCTTCTATTCGTAACAAAGACCCTCAAATACCAATTTCCATCATCCCAACTTAAAAACTAACTATACAGACTTTCAACCCCCAATTTACCCCTCTAGTGTTGAATTTTCAAAAACCCTGAAATACATTTATCTTTATTTGTGAACAAGAGCCCAAATACTAATTTCCATGACTCTAATTTCAAAACCAACTTCACTTTCACTTTCACCCCCCTTCTCACCGACCTTTTCACCCCTTTAAGGATGAAATATCAAAAAAATATGCTGTCAAAATTTTAGCTTTTAGGTCCAGCGGTTTGGTCTGGGCGTTGATCGTATATTCAGTGAGTCAGTTAGTCAAGACGTGAAATTATATATGTACATATTACCCCAAAGACGAGGTAGCTGCTGTGAACCGTTGAGGAGATCCCTCGACTGTCTTCCGTCTCCATCATGAGATTAACTTCGGGCCTCCATTATGTTGTAGTGTCATCAGAACTAAATATGTGTGCGAAGTTCCAACAGAATCGGTAAAGAGGTGTAAAATCAATAAATCATCCCCTAATTTCCCACCCTTAGGGGTGTAATTGTTTTTCAAATTCACTTGGAACCAACTTCGAAGCATACCCTATACAATAAAGGAATGATTCTTCCTAAATAGGATAACTTAATACAAAGTTATGCGAGGTAGGATCGATTGAAGTAAAAATTCAGTGAATGAACCAACAATCATCCCCCATTTCGTACCCGTAGGAGTGGATTTTTTTCCAAATACGAATGGGACCAACTTCGAGGTGTACCATATCCATTTAAGAAAGAATCATCAAAATCGGGCTCTGTAAAAAGTTCTACGTGGTCATACATAAAAAAAATATACGCGTCGACTAGAGAACCTCCTTCTTTATTTCGTCGGTTAAATAGTAAAGATTACTGCATTAGAAGTGATGCAAATATTCAATAATTCTATTTGAAAACTAGCTGACCCGTTATCCCCTTATCCCGTTTTCTCATACCGTTATCCCGTTATTCCATTTTTTCCTTATCTCGTTTTCCAGTTATCCCGTTTTACAGTTAATCCGTTATTCCGTTTTCCCGTTACTCCCGTTCTCCCTTTATTCCTGTTTTCCCTTTCTCCCGTTATTCCGTTAGAAAAAAGCAGATTCAATTTTTCCAGAATTCAATAACTTTTCAAAAAATTTTTTTTTTTCTTTTTTCGGACTATTAGAAACAACCAAAAATGTTTTGTGTTTGATTTGAGTGTTAAAATTAGATAAAAAAGATTTTTGTGTGGACACCGCCAGGGATTGAACCTGGGCCCTTGAAGTTACAAAGCACACACTCTATCCAATGAGCTATTCGGACCTTTACTAAAAGCTTATTCCTTTTGTTGACAAAATTTCTTGAATTTTTCAATTTCCGGGCAACGTTACTATTTTTTTTAAATTCTCGTCCGCGAAGAATTTATTTTTTTCTATGTTTTTTTCGTGTTGTTCCACCTAGGTTATGCTTTTGACTCTGCCCGCTTCCCGTTATCCTGTTATCTCCTTATCCAGTTTTCTTATGCCGTTATCCCTTTGTCCCCTTATCCCGTTTTTCCGTTATCCTGTTTTACCGTTTTACCGTCATTCCTGTTATCCCGTTTTCCCGTTTTTCCGTAATCCCTTCATCCCGTTATCCCGTTATTCCGTTAGAAAAAAGCACTTTAAATTTTTCCAGAATTCATTGAATTTTCTAAAAATCCTTTCGTTTCTCTCAAAACCTTAGTCGGACTATTAGAAACAACAAAAAGTGTTTTTTGTTTGATTTGAGTGTTAAAATAAAATAAAAAAAGATGTTTTTATGGACACGGCCGGGGATTGAAGCCGGGCCCTTGAAATTACAAAGTACACGCTCTAACCAATGAGCTACTCGGACCTTTACTAAGAGCGTATTCCTTTTGTTGACCAATATTCCTTTTATTCCAACTTTAGTTTTTTTTTCCGTATCAACAATCCTTGGGCTATTACGAACATTTGAAGAGATTAATTTTTATTAAATAGATATATAAGCAAAACGAAGTTTATATTCGGAATCAGTAGACCAAAATCTATGTTTCAGCTAAACTTATCCAATTTTTTTTCATCACAGGTTTGTGATATGATTTTAAAATTTACTGAAAATAAGCATTCTAAATCTATGACACCGGTCTCCAATAGACGAAGACCGGTGTCATATATTTAATAACTTCAAATGTTGATAATAAGGATAGCCTATGTGAAGCCGAAACAATTAAACATCGATTTTCAAAAACTGGGCGCTAAATGTGAATGCGCATGTGCTAAGAAATAAAAATGTTTTTTATCAAAGACGCAATTTTGTTCGTCCATCTCATTCTGGTAGCCATTATTTCACGTGAAAAAAGGTTGGTGTACGACAAGCTTATTTACATTTGTAGCAAATTCTCATTATGGTAACATAACCACAAAATTGTGACATTTCTTTTCACGTGGCGTTTGGTATTCTGGTCAAAATCCCAAATAAATTATCTAACCTTATGGAGTGTTATTCATATTGGTAGTTGCAACAGATTTCACTGAAATAATTTTCTTTCATACATGTTATGAAAACATTATTATAAATATATAAAAAACATAAAGTGGCATTTGTGTATCAGGCCTAAAATTATTTCGTACTTCTACATAGTAAACAAAAAATTTTTTGTGTTGCAACATGCCCCACGATAAGGGCACTTGCGACGGTACGGGGGCAAGTTGCAACTGCCTATTTAGACTTCTCAGAATACTCAGAGAGGCAATTCAAATACACGTAAAATGGAACAGATTCGCACAATATGCATGAGCCCACTTCTTACACTTAGCAGCCGGGCCTCACGTTCATTCTCTTAGTCATACTTTTCACCACAAACCATGCAAAAATAATCTTCCTCTTCGGAAGAATTTTCAGAAGTTACTTGTTTTTTTTTACAAGCTTTTATTTAGTTTCACATGTTCCGATGTTTGTCATCAAATCTTGCAAATTAAATTTGATCCACTTTCAGTTGCCCGATTGACGTGAAATTTGGCAGGTGTTTATAGTTCCCGTGACAATTCATTATGGAATTTTCTAGAAATAAAAAACAAAATGGCGGCTCTAAGATGGCGGACGAAATTTGTGTTTATGGTCCGATTCGACTCAAAATTAGTATGTGGGGGTTTTCGGGGTCGGATATTATGAATTTCTTTCAAAATTCACAAATTCAAGATGGCGGCTCTAAGATGGGTTTGTAATATGGTCCGATTCATTCAAAATTGGTATGTGGGGTTTCGAAGTCGGAGATTATGAATTTCATTTCAAAATTCACAAATTCAAGATGGCGGCTCTAAGATGGCGAACGAGTTTTGTAATTATGGTCCGATTCTATTAAAAATTGGTATGTGGAGGTTTTCGGGGTCGAAGACTATTAATTTATTCTCAAAATTCATAAATTCAAGATGGCTGCTCCACATGGTTGTGATAATGGAACGTTTCAATTCAAAATTGGTATGTCGGGGTTTTTGGGGTCAGAGATTATGAATTTAGTCAAAAATTATTGTTTTTTGTCACAATTCATAAATTGAAGATGGCGTAGGAGTTAATCTTCAGATGGTCTCCTCATTGAAGAACTAGATAGCTCAGAACTTCCAGGAAAAATGGCTCATAATGACTATGCATTAACAAAAATGCATAGATTAAGGTGTACTTACTGAAAAGCACAAAATAAAATAATTAATAAAAAAATCTTTTTTAAGACAAGCTTTTATTCAAATGCGCTAAAAAGTGAAAAACAATAGCTTTGGATGTGCGACGTAGGTTATTCCGTGAGTCATAGATTCAAAAGCTTGTCGCTTCTGTATTCGAACTGAAAACTTTGCGCGACAAGCTTTTCAATCTATAACTCACGGAATAACCTACGTCGCACATCCAAAGCTATTATTTTTTACTTTTTAGCGCATTTGAATAAAAGCTTGTCTTTAAAAAGGTTTTTTTATTAATTATTTTATTTTTCTGAACTGTTTTCTTCTTGATAGCTTTCTTGATCAACGGCTATTCATATGAACTATCGGAAACTAGTATTTTCCAGACTTCAGCTCTCTTTTCTATTGCACATTTGTCAGATGTTTCCTTTTATTTTTCTTGTTTTGTTGGAGTCTCTCTTCATCTTCCAAGGCCTTCTTCTCGAGTGTATTGGTCAAAATCGCAAACTTTCTTCGTTCCTTTCCTTTCAGAAAAGGTGGTCTGGGCTGAATGTTTTCGGAGAGCTTGATCTTGGTGAGCCTGGACTTTATGATTCTGGTCCGTGTTGTACTCCCCCATGGTAAGCTTTTGACGTACTTGGTATAGAGTCAAGATGCATTTCATCTGCTTCCTCAGAGCCATTCCCAACATTTTGTTCTTGTATTATATCTGACACTACAACTGCATTATTTCCTTCATCTGTTGCCTCAGGTTCAGGGTGTGATTCAGGTCTATCTGTCTTAAAAGCAAGTGTAAAATCAGAATCTGAGAATATGATGGGATTCAAACGGTGAATCCCGGCGGCTGCAAAACTAGAAATGACATTTTTGTGACTCACAGCGTTCAAAGATGCATGCTTGATGAGATAAAAAATCGTTAGGGTTCGTCTTGTGTTGCTCTTCAGCCACGTACTGCGCCATTTTTTTAAAGGACCGAACACTGTAAAGTCTAGCGGTTGCAATTTTAGCAAGCAGTGGGGCGGAAATGACACCATGATAACTCCGCTGTCTTTACACAAGTTCAGAACTTGGCAACTCATATGGGACGTGTGATTCTCCAACAAAAGAACGACTGGTGCCTCTTTGGTAGGTTTGGATTTTTCTTGGGAAGAGAAACAGGCGCTATAGAGTTTCCTTGGCCATTCACTGCAAAAGCAACTGTGATTATTTCACCCCGTTCCGCAGAGGTTATTGACCCAACTTGTTTAGCACCTTTTTGAGACAGTATTTTCTTTGAGCGAAGCACAGTCGGAACGCCCATTTCATCCTTGTTCCAGATTCGAGATACTTCAAACTGATCACGGGATTCAACTTTCTACAGTTTATCAAAAAACATTGTTACGTTCGTACGATTGGAGCTCGTAGCCCCAGCAAGACTGGTAGCTTCTGGTTGGTGAATGGAAAGTTCAGAGTTTCGTTTGAGGAAAAGCTTCAGCCACGTGACTACAGCTTGTTTGTTAACGTCCCATGATTGAAGAACTTTTATTTCATGCAAAACTGTACATTGATATGCCAGTTTTCGAACACATAGTGGATCAAGCTCAAACATAATACCACTGCTTCGTTCGATATTGCACCAAAATGCGTTCCCCCTTCTCTATAAACACTAGTCTAGCCTATTGCATATTCGTATTCTGGCATTTCGGAATGATTTCGAGCTTCACGGAGTTTTTTATTCGAGAAATATAGCTCGATAAGGTAGAAGAGTGGGTTTCGAAATCACTTGGTTTTTCAATACTAGGATAGCAGCCCGCATTTTAACATCGTCAGAAGTTGTATCTCTTACAGTTTTTTCCTTATAATTTCTTATGATCTGTAAAGGACATTTGATTTACAATATAAAAAACTCCAGTTGCAACTTAGATCAAATCATCTGTTGCAGTTTTCCCCAAGCGACGCATCCAAAATCCTTGTTTTGTAATCAAAATCAATAATGTCTATGCGGAAAAAACGAGCTAATGTATAGTATAACTTACCATAAATGAGATTTTTCATTGAATAACTGCACAGAAAATGTTTCACCAGAAAATCACAAAACTTGTTTCTTTGCAAAACAAAGTATTTGATTAGCGTTTTCTATTATGGAAAGCTATGTGGGTCTAGGACTCTGTAAGTGTTGTTTTTGGTTTTGAAAAAGGGTGTGTTGCAACTTAGCCGTGTTGCAAGTTGACCTGGTCTCCCCTAGCAATGAAATGAATACCCACCAAGAGGGATATTGTTCATTTCGGAAAATTATTGTGTTCAAATTCAGTTAATCTTCTTATAACGAGAAAATTAATGCATTTGCAGTACATATTTATATTATTTGGGGTTCAAATTCCTGTTTATTTCAGTTTAGTTGAGACCGTGGACACTTTCAATCCAATGTCATAATCTACAACATACCAAAACCTATAAGGAGTGTGTATATTTCTTCCCCTTTCCCCATATTCAGGATGAAAAAAGATCCATCACCACTTCCGGGGGCAATCCAATTCCTGAAGAAGATGCAGCATTGACAGTCGGCTACCATGGACCCATCCTCTTCCAAGACTGGATTTTGATCGACGAGTTGGCACACTTCAGTAGGGAACGCATCCCAGAACGAGTGGTGCACGCAAAGGGGGCTGGAGCATTTGGATATTTCGAAGTAACACATGATATCACACAGTATACGGCTGCGAAGGTTTTTTCAGAAATTGGTAAACGGACACCAATTGGCGTCAGGTGAGAATCTACATTTCCCAAGAATCATTCTGTTGAAACCGTTTACGCTTTGTCGCATTGTTAAATGAATTGATTAATATTCTACTGCGTAGTATTAGACAATCAACATATTTACGTAAACAATAGAGTTGTGCAATGATTATTTTGTTGAAATCATTACAAATTTCAATTATTTTACGTTAGTATGGGACATTTTTGTCAGTTAACTCATTAGTACACCAAAGGAAATTCTTCATATTAGACTGTCAGAATCTGCGCATGCTTAGATTTCCATAAATGTTATACTCTCGACATTAAGATGAAATGTCATCGAAGGGAAGAAATATTAACACTTCACTGAATAGATGGATACATGCCAGAATCATTGTAGCTGCACTAAAAGAGAAAACGCACAGATTATCAGCAGAAGAAGGTTTCCCTCAAGGTGGAGTCCTATGGCCTTTGCTGTGGATAATCTGATAGTGAAGCGTCATGACTCTGGAATCACGACCCAAGGTTACGCTAATGACCTGGTCGTTTCTATTAGGGGCAAACATGACTAGATAATATCCAATCGCATGCATACAGCCCTAAATATAATCAGAAGGTGGTGCGCAAAGGAGGGACTAAATGTAAATCCTAGCAAAACAATGCTGGTTCCATTCACAAAGAGGCGAAAGTACGAGTTGAAAGCTCCAACCCTGAATGCAACTTAGATAACATTTTCCAAGGAAGTCAAATATTCGTGGGTTATAATCGACCAAAGACTAACATGCAACAGTCATATCAATAATATATCAAACATTATTTGCAAGGCTACAGCGGCAACCTGGACGTGCCACAGAGTTTTTGACAAGACATGGGGATTGAAGCCGAAAATAATATACTGGCCATATCAAACCCATGTTCACCTATGCCTCATAAGTATGGTGGCCCAAAACCCAACAGTACTCGGCACAAATCAAGCTGCAAAAAGTGCAGCGGTTAGCCTGTCTGTGAATCACAGGGGCAGTATTCAGGTGCCCACTGCAGCATTAGAGGTAATGCTGAACCGGCAATAAGTGCTTTCTGACTGAACCAGGCTTCAAACTTGAAAACCGAAAATCTGGTTGGACATCTGAAGATTCTGAAAAATATTCTCCTGGAATCCAGGTACAAGCCATCAGATATTATGCCCTCTAGCCATGACTTTGAAGTGAATTATGAAGTGGTTATAAACAACCACCGTAGGGTGTCAACGAATCTATTAGACAAGTCATAACTTCCAGAATATTAGGTGTATCAGAATGAGATTTGGTATAGGTAAATGTTATGTGAAGAGGAGAGTTTTCGCATATTTTCCACTTCTTGGTCACTTCGGGTTTCACCGGAAATGGTCCGGTTTTGAATTATTAAATTGAACACCCTGTATATTGTAACATTTTTTGATTTCTGAGACAATTCTGTATCAGCATGTGATATTTTGAAAAGTTTCTACGCCTACTTTATTTTTTTAAAGTCACTTTTAATATTGCATCTAGGTGGCCATGATCGGACGTAAACTAATCTGAGGACCTCAGGTGATGTCAGAAAATTACAATCGCAAAGTTTTAGCTAGTATGATAAATGAGAATGAGACAAGTTGACAAAATTACATTTTCGTGTCTAAATATTATATTTCAAATTGGGCGACCATTTTTTCACAATCACTTTCCGAAAAAAAGGTTTTTTTGACGATACTAATTTATTTGCGATTGGATTGAAAATAAGAACATAAATTAGATTTTTAATTGTTATAGTAGTAAGTTGAAGGAAATCAATTCTTTTATCTACAGGGAATAACTGAAATTTAGTCACATAAAAAATACAGAAAAGTGTATATTGCGTGTGAAAAAATCTTTTCAATTGGATGACACTTTCTTGCGACTCGTCTTCCGCATACGCACAGAAATTGTTCTTCTCAAAAATTGTAACACATCATACAACTCTCCTTTGTCATACCTGAAAAATATAAATATTACTAACGAGTTTCAACTTTCCGACACCAACCTCAGTGAACTCAAAGAGATCCTGAGATATATTAAAAACAAAAACTGCTCAGGGATAGATGATATTTCAACTAATGTCATTCTTAATCTTCCTGATATTCCTTTGACAGCTTTGGTTGAACTAATCAACACCTCGTTCAGAACCGGAACTTTCCCTCTCGACCTGAAAACTTCTGTGGTTATCCCTATCCATATAGGAGACAGTGAAAGTGACCCGTCCAATTACCGGCCCATATCGCTTACCCCTAGCTTAACTAAAATAATTGAAAAATTAGTGAAGATCCGCATTCAAAACTTTGTATTAATTAACAACATAATCTGCCAAGAACAATTCGGCTTCCAGTCTAACAAAGGTACCAATGACGCTCTTTTCTTTTTGTCGGAAGTATACAGAAATATCAATGCAGGCGACTACGCAGCGGCGATATTCTGCGACTTCTCAAAAGCGTTCGATTGCGTAAGTCACGATACTCTGCTACAGAAACTCAAAATTCACGGATTAAGAAATTCGGGCCTTGAATGGATAAAATCCTATCTGAGCAATCATAGTCAAATAGTGCGCTGTTGCACTGACTCCAGTAGGGCTGGTATGAATTGGGAGTACCTCAGGGCTCAGTACTCGGACCCATCCTCTTTTTGCTCTACATTAATGATATAAAACTCCTGAACATCACTGCCAAGATCACTCCAATTCTTTAGTGATTAATATAAAAAAACCGAATATAATCACATTTCGCTGCAACGTACCAGATATTCCACTGGAGGATGAAAATATCCTTAACCCCTTCATGCCCAGGTTAATTTTTTAATTCGCTCCCTATATCCTAGATAACGTGAAAAATTGTTTATTTCTTTTTTTTTTTCACTGATTATGGTCGCACTATATTAGGAAAGTATTTCTAGTTATCTTAAAAGTGAAATTATTGATTTTTATCCAGTGGCGTTACTATGGGGGCCTAAATTTGTGAAAAAAAAACAGTCTGACTATCTCAAAAATTAGTATATTCGGATCCCGAATCCTCAAATGGTTCATAATCACTCAAGTCGGACATCCTAACACGTAAAACGCACCAAAAACTATAAAATACTACAGCACTGCACCGTTGCAAATGACATTTTATACTGGAGACCGCCAAAAATACGGATGTGGACTATACATGCGTTTGACCTTGAATCAGCCAATCAAATTCAATCTCGTCCACCTAAGGATCCCATTCCAGGGTATACTACTCAACTACGATATTATTCCAACGTTTATTTTAAATATGGCATTTGTTGCCACAAGTCGCACTCTGGGATATAGATCAATTTGAGCTTGTTGCCACATGTGGCAACATGGGCTTGAAGGGGTTAATAAAGCAGAAACACGTTTTCTTGGATTAATTATAGACTCTAGACTGAAATTCGATTATCACATTAACAGGCTCTGTAATAAGTTGTCCTCGGGAGGCTACGCAATTCGATTAATCTCGAAAGATTTGGGTATAAACACACCCAGATCGGCGTACTTTGCTCTAATCGAATCTCATCTCCTTAGATGCAAAATGCAATCCCATACCTTTATGGGGTTGCATTTTGGGGCGCTTGCTGTTTTTACCAGCTCAAAAATGTATTTGTAATCCAAAAGAGAGCCTTGAGGTATATTGGCAAAAAAAGACCCAGAGACTCATTTAGAACGCTATTCATTGATCTCAGTATACTTACCGTAACATCTATATACATTCTAGAATCTGTCACCCTTATACATAAAAATAAAAAGCTCGATTTGTTGAAAATATAAACAGGATGTTCATAAAATCAGACTGGAATAGAAAATCAAATAACTATCTGAATGAAAATGCAAATTTTCAATTTCAGATTTTTTCTTTTGAGTTAGGGCCTTTTCAGAATATCTATCAGATGTAGTTCAATATCCAGCGTGGCTTTAGCCGGGGAAGTAGTTGTTTTCTGTTAGACATTCACAAAAAATAACTTCATTCTAATCGTGGGTTTTTCAATTCACAGAAAAATGTTTCTATCAATATTCAATTGAGAATGTTTCCCTTTCAAAAATAAAAAGCTCCTTGTAACAAATGATAATTCATATAACACTCGACAGAACAATAATATCAGACTACCTAGACCATCTAATCATATGGTTAGAGATTCTATAATATACAATGTCATCAAAATGTATAATCATCTCCCCATAACCACTAGAGAGACTACATGTCTCAGGCGATTCAGAGAGGTAAAAAAAATCTTGATACAACAATCACTCTACGAGCTAGATGAATACTTTAACTTAAACCTTTAGCTAGTCGCAGTTCCACATACTTGGAAGCTCACTCATAACCCTTGACGAACTTGTATGACTAAAACAAATTTTCTCAATAGCTCCATAATATGTAACATTGTCTTCATTTATTTACTTATTTTCACACATACTGAATTCTGTCCTTTATTCAACCTTGCCTATATACCACACTTTGTATCTTTTGGTCTGCACGTCTTAAATGTATATATATATATATATATATATATATATATACATATATATATATATATATATATATATATGCGTATCTTAGACAATATCTATCTATTTTTATATTGTTACCCCCTTATTTATTTATAACCTAACTGTATGTGCATAATCTCAGATTATTTTTATAATTTTATAATTTTTACAAACCTATTACTAATATGTTCAACTCTGTACCTAAGCTTTGTCTTTAAGAATTTCATTCTTTGACAACAAAGCATATCTTGATTGATTGAAACACATATCATATTATCTTTACAGATATTCTCAGGTAGCAGGTGAAAGTGGATATGCAGATTCTGTGAGGGATTTACGTGGGTTTGCCATCAAGTTCTATACAGAAGATGGCATTTGGGATTTAGTAGGTAACAACTTGCCTGTTTTCTTCGTCAAAGATTCTGCTCTGTTTCCCGATTTCATCCATGTATTAAAAAGGTAAACCTCTTCTGGTCCTGAACTACAGAGATCATATTTCCAATTGTTACTCTTCATTAAAGCACAAGACATATTATTTGTATTCACATACAATTGCTTCAAAAGCTACTTTTTTGTAACATACGAGCATATTTTAGAACATTTGAATAAGTGGTTGAAAGTAAGCGATACCACTTCAAAAATTATATTTATGTGTATTCGACTGTTTATTCAGAAAACTTAAAAATAAAATTCGGAAGTGTTTTCAGAATATTCTTAAAACTTGAAAATTTTTATTTGGAAATACTCGGAAAAATTATTTTCCAATAAA
This sequence comes from Gonioctena quinquepunctata, assembly GCA_018342105.1. NCBI lineage: Eukaryota > Metazoa > Arthropoda > Insecta > Coleoptera > Chrysomelidae > Gonioctena > Gonioctena quinquepunctata. The sequence continues at coordinate 21,925 of JAFIRS010006307.1, forward strand.
ATATTCGATGGTTGTCACATAGATATACAAATACACAAACGTGCTATTGGATTGGGCAATCTCACTAGCTTATCTCATTTCACAAAAAGGAAAAAAATGTAATATCTAGCAAGTAATCCAGCTGCAGGAACATACACAGAATGGTTTGGGATTACCAAAACTTTCAGATGAAAAAATATTTAGTCGGAATTAGTCAGTGAGGAATTTGAGCTGGTGATGAAGTAGTAATAATAAAATCATTATATATTTAACGCTACTTCATTGGAATATACGTGAAAATAGATTTTTGTATAATAATTCACCTTTACTTAATATCTCCTTACGCATCTATGATAAAATATTGTTAAAATTATAGTAAACAATAATGAAATATCAATTCTGTTTCAAAAAATATTAAATGTAATACCAGGATCTGTAGAAGAATGTAATGAAATCAAGATTGGAATGAAACTATTTTCATTCATCCTCCAAAGAAGAAAGGAAAGATGTGCGATTTCCATAACAGAGTATAAATAATTCTTTTTTTTTCATGAATTGAGAATGTTAGTAAGTTTGATTTCAAATTTATTAGAAAAAATACAAAATATGAGAAACTCCATCAGATTTGTATTCTCGTTTCGGCCTTCAATCGTCTCAATGGGTAGAAGTTCTTCACGGTGTTTGGATCGCTTGTTTCTGAAATCATCTTCAGGTGAATACTGCATTCACCTGCATATACTTTCAAGTGATGTATAGAATGGCTCTTTACTGTTTGGGAATGGAAACATTTGTGGTCAGTTGAAGTATAAACTTTGTATTATATTCATCTGACGAAAGGTAATGCTCTCTGAAGTTTGAAACAATTGGAAGACAAAGGATTTATAAAAAAGTGATTTGATGGAGATTCCAATTTTTGTTTTAGGAAAGTTCCATCGGAAATAATTGAAGTTTCGGGATATCGGATCCGATCGGATCCGAATAATGAATTAATAATTTTACAACGGGAAATATTTCAAAAGAAAAACTCATACAAAATCACAAGAATCTCTGTCGAATATCCGTTAAACTTTTGTATAATATTCATCGAGTTGAAGTGTTCAACCAACCATAATAATGAATATCTAATTATATACACAACAGGTAATAGAGATTTCTACAGAGAAATGTTTCACAACTACTTATAAGAGTATTTGTCATGCCGACATGTACAACAAAATATTTAAAAAAATTATGAAAATGATGGAAAATATTGTTTCTCATTTTTCATTTCATAATCAATTGAAGAATGATTTAGTTTGTCTATCTATTTGCCAGAATATTCACTAATACTCAATTGAGATTATTATTCCACTAGAAACCTTCGAAAAACAAATTTGAATTATTCCGAAGGTGATGTGTGTGTTTCTGGATAAATGAAGATGCATTATGTTCTAAAAATGACTGTCCTCCAAAATCCATCGAGTCCATGGGCAAAATGAGAATTGGAAAATAACTTATCATTGTTGCTCAAAATTCACATAAAATTCCCCAGCAAAATCTTTTTTTCACGAACCAAGGAAAACATTCAAGAAAATATTCATCAAATTATAACCTTAAATATGTTCATATGGTCAGGGAGTAAATAGGTCGAGTTTGTGCTTATGTTACCTATTTTAATACCAGTAGGTCGAAACATGTAGACAATTTATCGACTGATAGGTCCATTCTTACAAAACAACCACATACCAATGAGTACTTGTCATAAATGAGACTTATGTGAACATAGTTCAAACACAGAAAAAGTTGATAGAATACACGGATTTCCATCTGATTTTTCTTCAGCAAATTCAATCTTTGAAGGGTTCCATTGATTTAAAACGAGTGAAAATCAATATTATTCAATAATTTCACTCCAATTGTTATTCCATTATATTCTTCTTCAGATCCTAATATTATATTTTTGCAAGAGAATTTGTATTTTATTATTGCTTATTACTTTTTTGACAAACATGAGACGTAGTTTGAATATTTTATATTTAAAACTAACCTTGGTCAATCCTGAAGTCATGGAGTTTTATGAATCTAGAAAAAGCATCAACAACTACAACAATGTAAAGGGGAGAATAGGATTATTTCGAAATTTTGGTTTCTTGCGTAATTGGTTCTGCTCTATCGATCTAAAATATTTTCAACGCTGCGGCATTGCCGCTTATATTGAAAAGTAGCAACAACTTTGATATTTTAAATGAGACCCGTTGTATATCAATGTATTTTTCGCTCTACTATTGCTTTTCGATTATATTTGTATAATACTTCCCCATACCTAGGTATCTCTAGTGGTTTTCAAGAAATTAATGAATTTCCTTATCTTTTGTGCAAAACATAGCTTCATGTGTATTACTGCGGTATTTGGATTTGTAGAAAGCTAAAATTTTGAGTGTAGTTTATCAATGTCCTGTCTATTAGTTACGATTGAAAGAATTTGTTCTCTATCATGTAGGGTCGAGGGTCGTTCATAATTAGATAGATATACAATCAGTGAAAAATGCATTTTTCAAATGGAACACCCTGAAAGACAATTGAAGTTTCCCTCAAATGATGTTCCTATACCTAAATAGTCAGGTTTCATGTTCCATGACATTTTATAACTACCTAATACAAAATATGATTTAATAGTCTAAGATCCGAAAAGAGGTCGTCCTTCACCCATATGTTTACCAGATGCAACATATTTTTTATTTAGTCTCATACAAAGATGAATACATCCCGAATGTATTGCCTATCAAAATATGTTCATGGCTATATTCGAATCAAAAGTTTCAAACATAAGGAATATGCTTAAGTGGTATTGCCCACTTGTTTCTGATCATGGCTACCAGGCAAGCAGGTATAAACAGGTAAGTTGATATAGGTGCGCAATCACCTATATCAACTTACCTATTCACTAATTGAAATACTTATAAAACTAAAGATAATTTGATTACAAATGCGTGATATAGTATTGCCTGCAATAAATCGTTCATGAAATATTATTGAAGTTCAAAAATCGGAGCAAGAAAAGATGGGCGAGAGAGAAAGTTGAGCGTCCTATTTAGTGGAATAGAGGAGGACGTAACATAGCAGCTGCGCGTGATGTGTCCGTTGGAGCGACTGGCAATACACTTGAAATTATTATCAATAATTATTTTATATTTTATTTATATATATATATACATATACACATTACATGCAGCTGCTATGCTACGTCCTCCTCTATTGCACTAAATAGGACGCTCAACTTTCTCTCTCGCGCATCTTTGCTTGCTCCGATTTTTAAACTTCAAAGCCTGGCAACAATATTTCATGAACGGTTTATTGCAGGCAATACTATATCATCGCGTTTGTAATTGAATTATCTATATTTTTATATGTATTTCGATTGGTAAACAGATTGGCGCTATCACCTATATCAACTCACCTGTTTATACCTGCTTGCCCGGTAGCCATGAACAGAAACAAGTAGGCAATACTTATAACTATTAGGAATATTCCTTATGTTTTAAACTTTTGTTTCGAATAACATTTGTTTGGTTACAAGTGGTAAACATGACAATTTTTTTTAAATTAAGGATAGCCATGAACATATTTTGTTAGGCAATACATTCGGGATGTATTCGTCTATGTATAAGACTTGATAAAAAATATATTTCATCTGGTAAAGAAATGGGTGAAGGACGACCTCTGTTCGGATCCTGTACTATAATTGAAGCATGTTTTGCACAAAAAATAAGAAAATCAATGAATTTATCGAAAACCGCTGGAGATAGGTATAGAAAATTATTATTCAAAAATAATCGGAAAGCAAAGCGAAAAATGCAATACTATAAAGGGTGTCTCATTGAAAATATCAAAGTTGTTGCTACTTTTCAATATAATCGGCTACGCTGCAGCTTTGGAAATATTTTAGATCGATAGAGCAGAACAAATTTCACAACATACCAAAATTTCAAAATAATCCCATGTTCCTGTAAACTTTACCGGAAGAGTTCTTGGAAAGGGTCAATGTGTATTTGACAAAGGTCTTCCAGGTATTCTCGAAGAACACAATACTCCTGAGTTCTTTCCACCTGAAACTTTCCCCAACAAAAATTCGAAACCGTCTTCTTTACATATCTTGTCATTGCAGTAAACCAAAATTTCGTTAATGAACCAATGACTCATTTGGTTGTGATATTTTACCACTGTCGCTTTTCTCATTGAATACGGGATAACATAAAGAAGTTTCGTTTCCTTATCACCTTGTACTCTCTTGTAAAGTCTTCCTGTTTCCACAGTAGGTATAATATTTACATATTTCTTTTCTGCACTCCTTTCTTCGTCCCCCTTCTATTTCAACAACCTGTGTGCAGACAATATATAAATATCTAAGATAGGTTTGGAATAATTGACCATATTCCATGGATCCAAGAACCTGCTTTTTAAAGTCGATTGAACAGTAAATCTCGTTTTGGATACACCAAGGTTGAGATGTATACTTTCAAAGCCCAAGCGCCCAGTGCCTCTCCCTCGTCACTACACTCCTCAGGATTTAAGGAGTGAATAGCAACAAAAGTTTATATCAATCAATACTTGACCCCAAAATAATCATATATTTATAATGGAAATGAGAATATGATGAATTTAAATCCAATTCGTTTCTAAAATCATGAACCCATGATGAAGTAGGCTTATCTATCCAACAGAAACGAATGAATGATATGAACTCTCATTTCAATTATTAAATTTCCCCAAATATTCAGTCAAACTGGGTAAAAATTGAGGACTTAGAGAAGCCGCAGAAATTGTGAATTCATTACGGAAAAATATTTAAAAGATATTTATCTTGAAGTTTATAAATAATTTCCATTTCAATAATGATAGTTTCTGAAAATAGTAGTTAAAAAAATCATCTATGAACCTCAGTGGAAAGCTTCGAGATTTAGACCTCAGCGCTATAAAACTTACTAATAATTTAATTTCCAGGAATCCCAAAACCCATATAAGACCAGATTATGACATGTTCTGGGACTTTATATCCCTTCGTCAAGAATCAATGCATACAATCCTCATGATGTTTGGTGACCGTGGAATACCAAAAAGTTACAGAAATATGCACGGATATGGTGTGAATACTTTTGCTTTCGTTAATGCTCATGGCAAATTCGTCTACTGCAAATTCCATTATTTAACTAATCAAGGTAAGGATATTTCGTACTTGTGAGGATTGAAACGTGTCGCAATGGGTCTGGAACGAATAGATATGTCATATAGAATTTAACTGTGCGAAAAATCGTGTTTTCAATTATTTACTCGATAATATGTAGATGGAAAAATATAAAACTCCACAAGCGATACAAGTGCAATTGAAACGAGTGTTTTGCAAATATTCACACTCAATAGCGTAGCGATAAATGTTCATTTTATAACCGTAACTTCAATCATAAACAAGCACATTTTGTACAGAATTTCATTTTTGCATCGGTCGCTAGGCAAGTTGCTAAGCAACAAATGCGAAATGGAATATTTCGTGTTAGGTCTAGGTTCACTCTAAAATCACGACGACTACGGCTTGTCAAATTATGATGTCCAGCGACAAATTGATGAAATGTTAGCAGATCGTTTCTGTCAAAGTTTTAGTAGGTAACGAGTAATTTCATAGTTGTTTTCTACAAAAACTATTAATTAAAATGGAAACTGATAGTGATATTGACTTAGATTTGACACCTCCGAACATAATAGAAGCAGCGAAGGTAACAACACTGAATTTATTACCGGAAACGTCGAAGAGTATGTATCAACGCGCTTATAACCTTTTTTTTGGAATGGAAGGTAGATCAAAGGACAAAATCGTTTTCCGAGAACGTTTTAATGGCTTATTTTGGCGACTTAGCCAAAAAATTTAAAAGTTCCACTTTGTGGTCACACTTCTCAATGCTGAGAACGACTCTTAGTATCTATAATGATATAGATATTGCCAAATATTTGAAACTGAAAGCATTCCTCAAGCGGCAGTCTAACGGCTACAAACCCAAGAAGTCAAAGATCTTTACAGCAAATGACATCGATAATTTCATTGAACAGGCTCCAGATGAAATATATTTGGCAACAAAAGTAAGTTTTATATTTCCATTTGATGAAAAATATGTTTAAGTAAACTAATTTACATTGTAGGTTGCATTAGTTATGGGAGTAATGGGTGCATGTAGAAGACATGAATTACATCAAATGAAAATTACTCATTTCAATGATCTTGGTTCAGCTGTTTTAGTAACAATACCAGACAGTGAAACCAAAATATTACGAAATTTTACTGTAACTGGCAAATTCTACGAAATTTATAAAAAATACGCAAATCTTCGCCCTCAAAATGCTAATGGTCTATGGTTTTTCATTAATTATCAAAAAGGGAAGTGTACCATTCAGAGAATAGGTCTGAATAAGTTTGGAGCTATGGGAAAAGACATTGCCAAGTATTTAAAATTGCCAAATTACGAATTATATACTGGGCACCGCTTTCGCCGATCCTCCGCAACAATTCTTGTTGATGCTGGAGGTGACATAACCACGTTAAAACGCCACAGTGGCTGGAAATCTACTACAGTCGCTGAGGGATATATTGATGAATCGAAGAAAAGTAAGCTTGACATAGCAAATAAAATTGCAAATGCAATACAGAACATACCATTAGGCATACCAACGAATTTAGAAATGGAAAATCGCGAGAAGCCGTCTACTTCAACGTCGACAAATTATCAATTTCGAAAAGAATTAAGTATTCAGCAATCAAGTTCTCCAAATATGATATTCAATAATTGCACATTCAACTTCAATTAGATACATACATACATTTATAGGCTTCTATTTCTGTGTACCTATTAGAAATAGCAATAAAGAAAATATTTACATATTTCTTCAATTTATATTTTAATTCTGATAGAAAGCCCATTAGCGGCGAATTCGGAGTAATGAAATATCATCAGTTAATTTCTTTCAAAGTTTTTGCAATGTATGCATGTATTAAACGTGAACGATATGTTGTCATAGAAAAAGTATAGTATGCAACTCGCAACAAAATGGCCATTTTGCACTCGTATGAATTGCAGCACTTGCCTTCGGCTCGTGCTGCAAATTTCATACTCGTGCAAAATGGGCATCATTTTGTGCTCATTGCATAATATACTATTGTACAACTGCCATTAAAAATGACGTTATTAGTTCATATGTATGTGAATTAAAAAGTGACGTTTTCACATAATGTTTCAAAATCACTTTTAACGCTGATGTTGAGAATATATTCAACGCTAGTGTATAAATCTGTTCAATAGAAACTTATGAGGAATTATTTATTATAGAAATTAACATGTATTTGGCTGTTTGAACAATTGGCAATATTAATTCCCTGAGAAGTAACTGAAGAAGTATTCAATTCAACTGCAGAATCTTCGTCATCACTAATGACAGTGCTATTGAAGTGGGATAGCCAAATCATGCAGGTGCAGAGATAGAACTAGTATTTCTACCAAAAAACATTTTATCAGTAATTTTATTTTTATTTTCAGTAGTTATATCACAAGTGATGGATAGTTTGGTGAGTATACTTTGACATTTTTGTAGAAATTCACGAGACCAAATTTCTTTAAAAAATATTATTTTTTAAAAGAAATTTAGTAGGGTGGTATTTCTGCAATAATATGGCGGAAAAATATTAAAGTATACTCTACCCAAAGTATCTATCACGAGTGGTATATGACCAGATTATATATCGAGCTAGCTATTACAAACATACCTACACTTGAAAAAACTATGTTTTTCTACGTTTTTTCGAATTTCTTCTAAGGGAGTGTTTCCAAAACGGTCGGACATCATTTTTTAATTTGACAGTGACTTGGACATCATTTGACCGTGACTGAATTATTAACCGACGAAACCAAAAAGGAGGAGGTTCTCTATTCGACCCGTATATTTTATGTTTTTCCCTCATATTTTTTTATGTATGATCACGCATAACTTTTTACTGAGGCGTCCGATTCCGATCATTTTTTTTTCAGTGGATAGGGTGTACTTCGAATTTGGTCCCATTTGAATTCAAAAGATGAAATCCACCCCTAAGGTTAGCGAAATGAAGGATATTGATCACTCACCCTCTGAATTCTGGTCCGTTAACCGATTCTATCAGGCATAACTTTGTACTGGGTTCTTCGATTTGGATGATTCTTTTTTTAATAGATAGGGTATACCTTATATTTGGATTTCGGAAGGAATTAGCCACCCTTACGGGTGGAAAATAGGGGATAATTGGTTTTTCACTAGTGAACATTAGCACACATATACGTAGTTGACAATGACATATCTCTACTGACATTATTCTTGTTCCGTCAAAATCAGTATATTTTATGAGAGGATGGAATGATATACAAAGTAATGAAATAATCTAACCAGAATAACGAAAATAATTTATATTACAACAAATAGTAAAAGTAGATTATTAGATAGATTATATTATTTAACTGGTAATAGTTGAAGTAAGGTGGGTAAGTAAGTATTTTGGAAGTAATCAAAAAACAAGTAGGTAGTAATTGGTAGATTTTAGCCACAAAAAATTGAAAAATAAAAACTTTTTAACAAAAAATTAAACCGACGAAATACGGAACTGATAAGTGAAAAATAAAACTTTTTAACAAAAAATTAAACCGACGAAAAATCAACTGAAAAGCAAAAATAAAATAAACCTTCTTAGTCTAAATGATAATTGAGCTCCTAAACTAATGTAAGTAACTGATTTTGAGTCGGCCCAAACAAACTAGAATTGAATTAGGTGAAGCGTAAAATGATGGCAGCGAGATGCACGGCTGCGTTTTGATGACTTCTTTCATAGATAATGATCTTCGATAATTGTTTGTTTGGCGCCGACTCAAATCAGTTACTATAAGTTAGAACTCAATCATTAACTAAGAAAGCTTTATTAATCTTTTCATTATTCGTCCTAATTAAAAATTATTATTCGTTAATATTTGGGATTTGATTGGTTTTTGATAGGTGTGATATAAACAATGGTAAATACCTGTTTTATAGCAAGTAGCGTGTATATTCGCGAATATACAACAACATGGTCGTATATTCGTTAATATTTGGGATTTGATTGGTTAGATAAATGCATTTGATTGGCTGAATTAATTTCGAGGTATATAATCAATGGAATCCATCCATCCATCCTCTATGTCGTTTAATTCAATAGTCCGTAAAATTAAGGCGAGGAGTAATAAACTCTCATTTAGTATGCAAAATCCATACAGAGAGGCTCGCGCAAATTTTGTTTCAGAACCTTTATAAAAATAGCAAAACAATTGTTTTCTTCATTCGCTAGGTAGTGCCACCCGGTAGGCCATTGATAAGGGATTTAAAATTCTGACCACGCACCTTTCAGTGGTGTATCTTGGGGTATAATTTCTGTTTAAAAATATAATGGTAAATATTTTATGAAAATATTTAGGTTTTCGTCAAACATTACTATAGAATGTTATTCCTTGACAATTAGTAGGTAATAAATAAAAAAATAGTAAGATGTTGTGTATTTTCACCGATTATAGTATTTTGGAAGTTAAAAACGTGAAATGCAGCAGTCATTAGTTATATAAAAATAAACAAGAAATAATGGGATCAAAGAAGATCGATGTTATTGCTGGCCGCCTGAAATTATTACCAAAAATGATTTGTATGAAGTCACAACTGATTCAAGTTATTTTTAAAGCGGCTGCAATGCAGTAGCTTATTGTAAAAAAAATAATTTACAATAAGTATATACAGTATTTACAATAATTTACCACTTAAAAATGGAAACTGGTATCAGAGTCGGAAAAAGATGAATCATCTTTATTGATGTCAATAACAACTGGATCAATCAAGACTTCAGAAATGTCAATTTTCCACATAGCATGTTCTACGGTAATAACATGGTCAAAGCATTTTTTTCAATGGTCGCTGGTCACTTCCGAGAAATTACGGTACCTACGTCTATGGAATCGATGCATCTGAGCGGTTTATTACTCCATGCCTTTATTTTATGGACTATAGTCAAATTTGCTCCTGAATTTGCTAACAAAGGTGCTGAAGATCTTTGAAAACAATGGCCGGTAAACTGCTGCGGATCTAGTAATTTCAAAAATTCTGCAATGGTGCTAGGCATCTTGCCGAAAGTATTCATTCCAACTGATTGAACAGTGCATTTGTTGTAATAAGAATTCAGGAAAAACAGTCGATGAGTTATGGAAGTTAGGCGTAATGCAGCATATTCACGGTAAAGATTCATGTAGTTTCCAACGATGCAAAAACTTCGTTGAATGTTGAATGGTGTCCGAAATATGAATTAGTAATGAGTTTGTTGTTTCTTCAATGTCATCCACGCTCAATTTGCAGAGTTCTCACGACGGCACGCTCCGAATAATCAAAAAATGGTTGCCACTTTTATTATAAGATATTTGGTATCAGGAGCTTCATTCAAAAATCTGTCAAATTGTTCTCTTGTCAGAATTATCAGAATCAAATTGTTCTCTTATCTTAATTTCGGACGATATCCGACACTCTTTCGTTTCCAAAATGCTATTTATTTGTGGTAACTGCTGCTCCACGTTTTTATTGATTTTCAATCCAGCTTTTATCATAATGAATATAGACCACTGTTAATGACTTCCATAACTTCGATTTTTCTTCGAAATTGACTAAAAGTACGCTTTCAGTGAATTTACCTTCAACTTTCTTCATTCGACCCCCTTCGATTAATCAATTATAGGCAATTTCGTATTGTTTTAGGGCAACAGATTCAAAGTTGCTATGTTTGTAGCTTCTGGAAGAGAGCAATCTGAATCATCAATTTCAAATTCAACTTCCATTATATTTATATTTGTAGCAGTTATAAGTACGATCACAAAGAAGCTAGGTCACTAATAAACCATTTTTAATTGTTTTTACTTGCCATACCATTACGATTATTAGGTATAATATTTATTGAGAAATCTTCAAACCCTCCGGAAACCTTTTTTTGCGTTTATCGTAAATATTACTGGAAATACATAATACCGGAATTTATAACCAAGTGCTTTGTTAGCTCAAGTGGATGGAGCGTCTGCCTCATAGTCCATAGATCGTAGGTTCGAGTCCTAATACAGAAGTTAATTAAAAAATATATTTTTTCACTATCAGTAACAGTTGTACAAAAAGTATTTTATGATACATTTATTAAAAGTGTTTTTATTTTATGAGTGCGGAATATTGCGAAACGAGTATTAGCGAGTGAAGCCACGAGCCATTTTTGGCACTTGTATCATAAATAACTATTTCATTCATATTTTATGACGACAGCTGTTTCCGACATTTGAGAGCCCCGTCCGTGCTACACAAAATGTCACAACCTCTCACAAAGCTAGACATTCTGATTCCGAGATATTTTCGAAAAACTAGGATACTAAAATCAATTTTAATAAGAAGCTGTAATTATTATTAATTCACATGTGGTCTGTCAAACATCATTTGTTGAATCCCAAAGTGTTTCCCAACAAAAAAGTTCTACTCAACATATCATGAAGTGCATCAATGTTTTAGATATGGCAATCAATAACAAAATTTAAATTTTTTGTACACGCTCCACAAAATGCCAACTTTGGATACTGAAAAGAGTTCGCAAAATGGCATTTTAGCGGACTTAAACTGGTCATAGTAACACTTTAGCGGACACCTTTCGTTTATTCAGAAAACTTATAATATACTGAAAACGTCCCAGAAGAGGCAGTAAACTATAGATTATTTGAAATTTTGTAGTGACAGCAGACGTTTTCTTCGTAATATTCTTTTAGAATTCTTCTTTCAGGGACAATAAACACTGATATTTCTAAGTTTTTAACGATTGTGTCATTGATAAACAATCGCTTGCTACATTTTTGCACAGCGTTCTCACACTACTGTATGGAAAGTAATTTAATATGTATATTATATTGCAAGATTTGATTTGACTCAGCACGATTCTGGGGAGTAATAATTAAAATTGAAAACTGTATTTGTGTGTGTAGGGTTGTTTTCGATGTTTGCAGGAATTGATACCAATTTGGTATATTGTTTTGCCCAAGAATTTTCCAGACCCTCCCTTTAATTTTTCTGACTTAATGATAATAATACACTTCATAAAAAGGTCATGAACATTTTTTCAAAACTTCTTCTAAAATTATTTTTCTCAAAGTAGTTTTCAATAACCCTAAAATAAATATACTATAACCCATTTTAGGGGAAAAATGACTGAGAAATTTCAAAAAAAAAATATTTTCCGAAATGTCGATCAGAATTTCTTAAAAATGTCTAATATAGATGTTATTTATATGATGAACAATATTTCACAAGTGTCATTTCACTGTGAAAAAATATATGTATCGTTTCCGTATTGTTTATTTGGAAAGCTAATACAAAAAAATTAATGCAATACGTACGCAAATGGCTTTAGCGGACATCATCTTCATATTTGGCGCCTCATCTGTAAACATTCCGATTCGTCTGCTAAAGCTTCAGTTTGCGTACTTGTTACATAATAATAGTTTATACGCAAACTGAGGCTTTAGCGGACGAATCTGACGAGGCACCAGCCATTTGCGTACGTATTGCATACAAAATGTTTTTGAATAACATTTCCTAATGAACATAATGGAAATGGCACATATATTTTCTCGCCGTGTTTACAGATTTTTTCATAAGTATATGCTCTATACACTTTTGGACTACCCCAGAATCGCTGGTAAGTCAAAAGAGATCTTGCATTATGATATATGTATTTACATGTTCAATTACCATCCATACGGTAGTGTAATGGACCGCTGCAAAAATGTAGCCAGCGATTATTTATCAATGACACGTTTGTCAAGTACTTTGTGCTTATTGTTCCTAAAATAACTATAGCAAAAGAATATTTCGAAAAAAACGTGTGATGTCAGTAGAAAATGTCTAATTATCTATAGTCTCCTGAAAGGTAATATTAATGATATGTTTTCTGAATAAATGAAAAGGGTCCGCTAAAATGTTACTATGACAAATTTTCGAACAAGTCTGCCAAAATGGCCATTTTCAGTACCCAATGTTGCCATTTTGTGGAGCGTGTACCGAAATATAATGGTACGAATACAGTACGCCACAACATGTAATTATGTCTAGTCGAGAATCCTTCAGTGACTCGAAAAGCAGTCGACAAGAATTTTCTGGTAATAACGATCTCTATATGGAGCGAGCAGTACAGTTTCGAAGAAAGATTTATGCAAATTAGCAGTGCAGTCGATTTGTTAGAAAATATGAACAAGGTGTTCATATAATCAGATGTGGAATCATCTGCGATTGAAACATAAACTTTAATCACTATCTTCCATCAAGCGTGGTATTTTGGACAGTGAATTGTGATTTATCTATTTGATAGTCAGAGTGCATTATTGTGTTTTGTGAAGTAAATAAACTGGCAATAATTAGTTCATTATTTTTAAATAGTCAGGAACCCCAGATTCGTAACAATACTTTATGACATGTTGATTGAATCTAATTATTAGGAGAGAGATAGGGAATTGGCATTTGACAGCGCAAATGTAAGGTAAAAATTATGGCTCATTTGTAGTTTTTCACAAAAATACCTTTGCAATCTAAATATTTAGCGATGTGAAAGGTATGACTTTTGTGCCAAACGGACAACAAAATGTGCCAACGGCCTTTTTAATTAACTCATTAATTAGGAAAAATGTAGTTAATGAAATTTAAATTACTTTTTGATCGCCAAGCGGTTGCCAAATCGAATTCAACTCTAAAAATCAGAACCTGCGTGGATTCAGAAATGCAACGATCATGTAATGATAGCTATTAATACACGAGCACGAGGTAAGTTACCGTGTGCGAGTGTATTAATAGCCATTACATGATCGTTCCTCACACTATTTTTCCTAGGAGCAATCTCTACTATAATAAAATTGTAATTGTGTTTGTTTGTTCGAGCATCACGCAAAAACTACTGGACCAATTTTGTTGAAACTTTTTCGTTTGAAAGCTCATGATTAGACTTGAAAACTGGAGATATAACAATAAAACCACATTTTATCACAACTAAGTGCAACCAATATAAGGTGATCTCCCATTTCAGGTTTATCTTTCCGTTGTATATACCGGGTGATATGACTATATCTCCTTCACTTATCAACCGATTTGGATGAGATTTTGTACATAGATATGAGACGTAATTTCGGATTGACAAACATATGAAAACAAAATGGCCGACTTCCGGTTTCGCCAGAAAAGCCACCAACTTTGATTTCTCAAATAGAACACCCTGAATGTTTGATGTTTTTCGGATTCTACGGCTCAAATTACAAGACAGTGTTCCAAATTATTATTTTATGATTGAAAAAAATAATTTCCCAATTATTTTTTTTGATCAGGTTAATATCTATACTAATTTACATCAGAACTCATAGTAGTGTTCATTTCATTGAAAGATCAATAACAAATCCAACAGCAGAAATTGAAATTTTCTGAACGCATTTTTAACGAAAAAATCTTTTTTTTCAAATGGTACCTACCGAGAGCCATCTTGTTATTCGATAGAGAATTTAATTACCCATTCAACGATATACATTATGTACCACTTTCTTTTTGTTCAAAACGTAGAGAGCATTCTAACAAAATGAAATCAATCTTAAAATATTGGTAGGTAACATGACATCTATTCATTCTTTCAAACTTTACTTCAGAATGGTAACAATGAATTACCAAAAATAATCGACTTGACAATATCTAATGACCATAAACTCATTTCAGAAGAGATAACTTCAATATAATCAAACTGTGTGTGACTGAAACACTGAAACATTCAACGTACAAATTATTACTCACAATGCCATTATCCTGTTTTCAATAGAAGAGTTCCACAACCATCGAAAAGTCATTTTATTTAATCATGACCGATGATATGTTCGAGGTGTTGCACCTAGACTAGTTCTATTTATTGCACACCTCATCAAATTTATCAGTTCGTGAGCATGAATTTCCTGAAATGCGCGCTCAACTCTATCTCTCAAGACCTCCAAAGAAGTTGGTCTCCTCGAGTATACTTTGGATTTTATGTGACCCCATAAATAAAAATAATTAGGGGTTGAATCGGGCGATCTGGTTGGCCATCTGATTGGACCATTTGTTCCAATCCGTCTCTGCCCATAGGTATCACTAAGATATTGCCGAACAATATTAGCATTATGTGGTCCTGCACCATCCTGCTGAAAAAACATATTTTCCCTGATGTTCTTAGGTAAATCGTTGATATTATTTTGAATATCGTTCTCTAAGAATTGTAGATATCTCTGGCCCGTCAAAGGCCCGTCGAAAAGAATTGGTCCAATGATTCTTGTCCCTATGATTCCTACCCAGACGTTGAATCCAAATCTTTCTTGGAAATGACCTCTCAACCTAGGATTTTCTTGAGCCCAATACTTTGTCCTATTGAACATACCATTATTCGTAAACTTAGACTCATCTGTAAACAGTATCTTCGAAACAAAACCATTATTCAAATCATGATGACGCAAAAGCCAATTACAATAAGTCAGTCTCTGTTCTGGGTCCTTTTCATATAGATGCTGATGCAAACTGTATTTATAGGAGCGATATTTATGTTTTTTCAATACTTTTCTGGCACTTTCCCTGCTGATCCCACCTTCAATTTCCAATTCTCGTACTGAGGCAGATGGAGAAAAATGAACATATGCTAAAACATTAGTTTCCGCTTCTTCACTGACGATGAAGTGGATGTGGTTTTGATCAGCTGGTTCTTTCCTTAGCATCATTTCCAATTTCCTGGAATAGGTCCTCGATGGGTGCCGTCTCAACGGATAACGAACAGTGTATAGCATACTAGCATTGACAGCGTTCTTCTAACTCTCTCCGTATATCAATATCATATCGATTTGTTCGTTTCGAGAATAACGATTACTATTTTCCATTTCAAAAAAACTTTTTACAAACGAAATGAGATGACAAGTTAAATTGGTAATTCACTTTTGACATGATTAATCACCTACTGTTTTCTATGATCACACGGCTATCTTTCATTTCATCAAACCTGAACGGATAACTCATTGTAATTTGCAGGCATCGTATAAAATATTGTACAAATTCAATGATTGATCGTTTTTAGTTTTGAACAAGAATAAAGAGTACCTACATAATGTATATAGTTGAATTGGTATTTAAATTCTCTATCGAATGGCAAGATGGCCCCCCGGTAGGTACCATTTGAAAAAACCATTTTTTCGTTGAAAATGCGTTTAGAAAATATTAATTCCTGCTGTAGGATTTGTTATCGATCTTATCGATGAAATGACCATTACTTTGAGCTACTGATGTAAATTAGTATAGATTTTGACCTCATCAAGGACTCCTGGGCAAAAAAAAGTTTTTTTTTTTCAATTTAGAAATAAAAATTTGGCAACACTGTCGTATGTAATTTGAGCCGTAGAATCCGAAAAACATCAAACATACAGGGTGTTCCATTTGAAAAACATTTCCTTCAACTAGGAGGAAACTTACAATATTTGGATTTTAAAATATATAAATTTGACAGCGCGAGGATAATATGATTTTTGACATTTGAATAATATTCGAATTCGTGTATGTTTAGTTGCATATACCACAATTATACATGAATGGACCAAATCGACCATTTATAGGTTGTTAATGGTCGATTTCGGGGTATGTTTGGTTGCATATATCACAATTATGCATTAAAAGATAAATTGAACGATAGTAGGAGATTTAAGCCGGTTCTGGCTCTCCCCCCACCACTATGACGTCACGTGTGACCTTGAATAGTTGCAGGTGTGCAATGTGTGTGTGTTTGACCTTGAGATTTGACTTTGAGATTTGTCATTGAGTTTTGATATTGGGTTTGGTCGACTTTGAGATTCGACTTGACCTTGAATATGACCTTGAGATTCATAACATTAAGTTTTGACTTTGAGATTTGACCTTGAGTTTTGATGTTGGATTTGTTTCGGCAACCAAAAGATTTGATCTCGATGTTTGTTTGACCTTGACTAATGTTGTGGTGTAGGCATACATATTCTGTGTAGTCATGACCTTCATGAATCCTTGCACTCTCCAAGCGAGGAGGGCATTCATCCTGTGAGAGAGCTAAGAGTGAACTGCGAGTATTGATGAGTGTGTTGATGCTCAAGTGCGTAATGACCTTCACAGTCCCATCTACTGGAAATGGAGTGGGATGTCTCTATAAAAATGTGTGGAGTCGTTGATGAGAAATCAGATGTTAGATAATATCATCAGAGTGAATACAGAGTAAGAGAAGTTTCTCAAATCAGTGAGTGTATTTTTTAATAAGGTGAAATAATCTATATTTTCATACAGTCTTACTATGTCTTTTCTTCCAAAAGTTGTAGATTTGAAGAGAATCAATTCTTCAATAATTGAAAAGAGGGTGGGAGCTTTTGAACAAAGACCAATATCATCATTACCCATCGGTAAAGCTTTCAACATACTTGGTATGACGATTTGTATAACCCGATATGGGAGATCTATTCTAATGACATTACGTGATGATAATGATACTTTATTCAAATCATGGTTGTCAAAAAGTATTTCGATGAATTCAATGCGGAGATGTCAGTTGCATAAATGCTTCAGATTTCAAATATACAATAACATATTTGGGTCAGAGTCCACAAG
>JAFIRS010006308.1:0-39618 GCA_018342105.1 Gonioctena quinquepunctata
ATATACGAATAATGGTTTAGCGGGATCAAATCAAGTTACGATTTTCACACATAAACCATACATTTATTGGACGATAACCATTTTTTTTTATTGGTGCCCCTTTTTACCATTTAAAGCACGCCTCAGCGTGTTCAAATCGAACTTTAAAAAACGCGCGTTTTTTTAAGTTACCATGGCAACATCAACAAATCGAGGAACGTGAAGTCTGAATGACAAATTTTTTATTATTGATCTGACAGGAGTACCTTGTAACGTCA
Organism: Gonioctena quinquepunctata; assembly: GCA_018342105.1. Taxonomy (NCBI): domain Eukaryota; kingdom Metazoa; phylum Arthropoda; class Insecta; order Coleoptera; family Chrysomelidae; genus Gonioctena; species Gonioctena quinquepunctata. The sequence goes on from JAFIRS010006308.1 coordinate 258, forward strand.
AATAAAATATTACTAACATCTCGTTCATTTATTTGTGCTACCTCTTGCTCCTCCATCCATTTGATGAACTTTTCATATTATTTTTTATATATATCACTGGATTTTCGCGGTATTAACCGCGATTCTGCCTCACTATTCAAGAAATCGATATTAGAATAATTCAGTTTTGAGCTCTGGTGACAACAAATATTGATCTTTGATAACAAATTGCAAATGAATATCTGTTTTTCTCATTTCCATGACAACGAGAGGTATACTGATGTCACATCACGAATTCAACCATTTTGCATTATTAGTTCTTATTTCTATTTCTTGTAGTAATAATACCAGTATATATGATTTCAAAGTGGACCAATAAAAAAAAATAGCGTCAAGTATTCGTGGATAACTGGTCTTAAAACACTTGCTCTATTTCGAGCTCTCCGGCTGCGCCGTCGTGCTCGAAAAATCGCGCGTGTTTAAAAGCCCTTTTTATCCACTCATATTAAAGTTAATATACTGATATTTCATTTATTTCAAATGTCACTTAGTATTCAGGATTTCCACGAAGTGGGCGACATCTAGCATTCACGATTCGAATTTCAAACTAGGGGAAACTGGATTTTGCTGTATACTGAATACATTTCCAATTTTCTTTCAAATCATTCTGAATGGTTGTCATATTTACTTACAACTTTATTATATTCAACTATTTATATAATATTAATAAGTTTATTCACTAATGTAAAACAACAAAAATCAGATACAATGCGATACAATAATACATTTCATCTACTAGATTTTGAATGAACTCAGTGGCTCCTATGAAGTTTCCTTGTTATGGGAGTATTCCATTTACATATTCATGTTATTGCTCAGAACATGAATACGCACAAACACACGCATACATACAAAATATGATATATGAATATAAGTAAAAGTATAAGTAAAGTATAAGTAACGTATACGTAAATAACATTTAAAAAAAAAGAAGAAGAAAAAATTCTTAACAATATCTAACACCAATGTTATGAATGATTTCTGGTGAGTACTCTCTTTTGGAAAACATTCTTCTTTCCCTCATTCATCTTTATGAGTTCTTAATTAAGACTGGAATAGAAAATCAAATAACTATCTGAATGAAAATGCAAATTTTCAATTTCAGATTTTTTCTTTTGAGTTAGGACCTTTTCAGAATATCTATCAGATGTAGTTCAATGTCCAGCGTGGCTTTAGCCGGGGAAGTAGTTGTTTTCTGTTAGACATTCACAAAAAATGACTTCATTTTAATCGTGGATTTTTCAATTCACAGAAAAATATTTCTATCAATATTCAATTGAGAATATTTCCCTTTTCAACATGAATACCCCACAAGAGGTCATCTTGACGATGGAAGATAGTGACTAAGGTTTATCTTTCAGTCGCAGATGATTCCACATCTGATTTTATGAACATCCTGTTTATTTTAAAAATCCCTCTCAAAAGAAATGATTCTAACTTTTTCCATCTTTGCAAAGTGAGATTGCTTCTTGAAAATGTGTTTCCCATTTCTTCCGGTCTTCCTGATGATCGTGGAAGCGTGAAATAGATTTTCGTCGACAAAAATGTATTGAAGACCTAGTGAATGCGATGCCTCTCCTGCGTCAATGTTATGAATGATTTCTGGTGAGTACTCCCTTTTGGAAAACATTGTTCTTTGCCTCATTCATCTTTATGAGTTCCTAATCAAGACTGGAATAGAAAATCAAATAACTATCTGAATGAAAATGCAAATTTTCAATTTCAGATTTTTTCTTTTGAGTTAGGGCCTTTTCAGAATATCTATCAGATGTAGTTCAATGTCCAGCGTGGCTTTAGCCGGGGAAGTAGTTGTTTTCTGTTAGACATTCACAAAAAATAACGTCATTTTAATCGTGGATTTTTCAATTCACAGAAAAATATTTTTATCAATATTCAATTGAGAATGTTTCCTTTTTCAACATGAATACCCCACAAGAGGTTATCTTGACGATGGAAGATAGTGACTAAGGTTTATCTTTCAGTCGCAGATGATTCCACATCTGATTTTATGAACATCCTGTTTATGTTTTCAACAAATCAATCTAACACCCATTCACCAAAATTCATGATATTATTTATCATCTGGTATTGAAGCTGTTCTCTATATTCGAAGTCTCTTATATATTGGTCCATTATACTGTGTTGACAATACTTCTAGACACATATGAATATACACATAGATTAAAACCTTTATACACATATGTACAATGGTAAAATGACAGAGGTTGGTTGAAATGACTCAATTATACCTATTGATTAAATAAGACACATTAACGCATTCGTTGAGAGCACATTGAATAATTAAAAAAGATAAATAAATAAATAAAAAATTAATCTATGCAGACTTGAATGAGGAGATGAAACGTGGGGATCGCATACTATTTTTTATATTGAGATCTGGTATTCTATTGTTCTGGCTGTCTAATGTTCTTTGTTGGGATAATTCCAGCTTCCTTTTCTTTTCTTCTGCTTTATCGGCTACGTTGAAATTATAACCATTCAAGCTGCTCTGGCTCGGGGAATTTGGTGCACTTTGAAATCTTAAAAAATTTTGGTTTCTTGGTGTTTCTTGATTTACGTCCGGATCTTCAGAAGATTCAGGGAGGGAGTCTAATTGTTTAAGTTTCTCATAAGAGTATTTGTCTCCATTCACCACTAAAATATTATTTTTTATAAAAGCTGAATATTTCTTTTCTCTTGCTGCTTTGAGGTGGCCTTATAACATATAGAGTTGGAAAACAAACTTCACTTAGTCGAGAAGAAACAAAAGAAATACAATTTGATAGTTCATGGAACTGATGAAAATGATGATAGTCTACCTGAAACTATATTAAAACTCCTTAAAAGTGTACTCAAGTTAGACTGCGACCTTTCCAACTTCAGGGATATTTATAGATTAGGTCATAATCGAAACTAACAATTACTTATTTAAATAATTATTCAAGCCAAAGTGAATTTCCAAGTAGTGAAACTGAATAACATTTATATTAACCAGGATTATACAGTTGAAGAATTAGAAGAAGAAGGATTTCTAATTCTTCAACTTCAACTGTATAATCCTGGTTAATATAAATGTTATTCAGTTTCAATTAAATTCACTTAACTCGAAATAATATCTCTGATTAAAGAGTAATTGTTAGTTTCGATATGACCAGATCTAATACCCTGAAGAAGAAACATCTAACTTAATACCTAGGATTTTCAGTTTCAGTAGAATATCATCATTTTCATCAATTCCATGAACTATCAAATTATTTCTTTGTTTCTTCTCGATCAAATGAGTTGTTTCAACTTATATTTCTATTCATTATTTTTTTCTCTTTGATCTACTTCCTTGATGGTATCTCTTTTCAATTCTTGTATCTCACTTTTCAGTTCTCTGTTACCTTCTCTAATCAAATCGTGAAGATCTTGAAGAGATATTTCTCCCATTTCCTATATCCGCGTGATTTTTAATGTAATGTGGTTCAAAAGGCGAAACACCTTCCTATCGTGTCAAGAATGAGACTGATTCAAATTAAATCGAAACAGCTGAGCGGACCTGCCTTTGTTGTGGAAGGGCGAACGGATTTGTTTCGGTTTTCTTATCTCCAATCATATGACATGCAAATATAGTCCTTACTTACTGCTTGAAGGTTCTCACTTCACTAATCACATTGATTTCTTTAAATGTTTGTGTTTAGATTGTTCAAAACTCACTACACCTACTGGCAACTTTTTGAAATTTTCCACTAGGCACAGTTTGATTAATATATAAATGAATACACCGATACATTCATGCACGTTGTCATTCGTTCGTTTTACTTGATCAAAGCAACAATCCCCATAATACGTTGGTATAGTTGGATTCAAAAAAAATACAGAAAACACAGTTAGAGAACATAACAACAAACGCAAAACAACTTTATTCAGAATTAAAAAATACAAAAGCAAAGTTTTAAATATAAAATAATATCAAGATGAAAATCTTGATTGAAGCCCGAAGTGATGGTGCATTTGCTGTTTCAGTTGGAGGAAAACCCGGAAAAACCCACAACACCATCAGAAATCAGATCATCAACTTTCTCATAGAAAAGGACACATGCTCCCTGGGAGCTGAGAGAATCAATCTTGGAAAATACACGGCAGTCATCGAAAAGGTGCCAACAATTAGAATAAGGGTGTTTGCAATATGCAGTATAGTGTCCATTGGAAATGCTGCCGCTATGATTAGATATTATAAAGAGTATTCATTCCATCCTGAGCAGAATATTGGTCCAAATTCAAATTTTGTATGGGAAAATTAATCACATTGTCCAATTTACTGCCATCAGTCGAAGAAACACGTTTTAAATGTATAACTAACATTTTTGGAAATTTTTGTGTACTAATCATCTTTTTGAATTCCTTTTCCACCCCACAAGTTGAACAGTATGAGCTCGCATTGTTAGTCAAAGTCTCCTCTTCTGTCAACAGTTCAATACATTGTGTTAAATTCACGACTTCGTTTGGCAAGTCTGGAATAGGGATTAAAAGTACCCAGAAAGGTTCAAAAGTAACGGAGCAGTAATTACAAAAAGTACATCTCAATATAGACTTCAGCTGACCGGCAAATGTATCCACAATTTTGGAAATATGAGTAGACAGATATCTTGTCCAAAAAATGGAAGCTTTCTGATTATTTCTGCACTCGCCTTGTTTAAATCTTCATGTAAACCTACCAGAAGGTACCTTAGAAATTCTTCCGAATCTGCTGGGACGTTATGATCAAAGGAAGGAACAACATTTCTGAATAGACGGACGAAATGTGAAGTATCCACCATTTTTCGAGAAGAATCAGGATTCCTGATATTTTCCATCAAAGATATAAAAGATTTCACTAAATTTCTTTTCATTCTTGATGTAGTAGTATTTAAATCTTCCATACAAAAACCATTCTTGAAAAATTCCAACAAAACCTTGGTGTTCGAGAGACACTGGATCATGCTATTCATAAAACAGGTATTTCCTACATTCTTCAATCCTCCTAGGCCAAATGTGGAAATGGAGTCTCTTGTTGGTATGGCATGCTCACTCATGTTTAACGAAGAATTCATAGGTTCATTGTTCCTGTAATTCAAAGAAGGTGATAGAGAAACTGATATTGATTTTTTGGAAAGTACTGAGTGATTATCTTTGATAACTGATATGTATCTCGTAGGAAAATTGGGACGATAAAATAATTCATCCAGTGGATGCGATGGAGGAATTGTACCCATTACAGAAGAAGCATTGCCCCTTTGAATTGCTATACTAATTATTTGTATCAAAAATGACGTTGAACGTTTATTTTTTGTAGCGTGGCCCACTCTCCTTCTAATTTCATGAATAAAAGAGAGAGATTCAGGGCCAAAGACACCAAAAGTTTCGGCAGCTATTGGATGGAAAAGATAATTATTTCCAAGATTTTGATATTCCTTTCTTTTCAATTTCACGCTGGATATTGCTGCAGCACCTGCGGACTTGGAAGTATTTGCTAAATGAGACGCTGCAACTGTGTCAGCCCAAGTGAAGTCCCACATTTCCAAGGTATCAGCGTCATACCATCAGGACGTTTACCATCATCTCGGCTAGTTCCAAGAGGTTCTAACACAGCTGGAATACCTGCCGATACCATAGAACGTTTAATGATATCATTGACTTGATAATATCTGGATAAACGAACTGCACTTCTATGACAGCTCAAACCATGAGTTCCTTTTTGATTCACTTCACTACTACATATACATTTATGAGGAATACAAATATCTAATCCCAGTCGCAGTCCAATTGATATCCTGAAAGACTCGTCGTCTTAAAGGGTTACGAGAGAAGCCACAGGTAGAGCATTCAGCCAAGCTCCGGATTCTTTAATACTAACATATGTCAGACGAGCCTTTTCTACTTCAGACTTGGACGAATCAAGTACATTTTTTGAGGTTATATTCAAAAGTGGAAGGTCCCAGGATTTCTGAATGTTTCTCGTAGCTGGTGGCAAATCTAAGTTGGTTTGTAATAACCAAAGAGAAACAGCTTCATCAAAAAATTTATCAGTCGTTTCAGAAAGAGTGGGAGGGAGAATAGAATCAATGAGACTGGATGCACTACTCATGGAAGCTAAGAAGGCAGGTGAAGCTAGGGAAGAAACCAAACGGAGCCCCAGACCTCCAAGATTCACCGGAAGTGTTGCCTGTAACCAAGAATCTTCATTAAAAGAATTATTAGTAACATTTTCCAAAGTATGGCGCATTAAATCGTCGAAATCTTGAAGCTCATTGAGACCTTTCCAAGATGGAGAACATCTGAGGGTATACATCAATTATGGTATAGCGAGGCAATTTTTCAAGAGAAAGAATGAGATGTGAGTTGGTAGTTCATTTAGACGGGTGGAGAGAAACTGCAGAGAGTCCTTCTTATTTCTAATATGTCCAGAAAGAGCATTTATAGAGGGGGGCGCACCAAGAAAGCTGCAATCTGACTTTTCCAAAAATTTTATACCAGGGGCTAATGATTGGAATTTGGATTCAAAATCAGTTTTTGGGTCTGATAGTGAAATCAGTTCGCACTTATTGAAATTAAGTTCAAGACCAATTTGTTTCGATAGGATGATGATAACCTTATCCAAATCTTCCAACACTGAATTGAAATCTCCAGCAATGGAGCCATCATCTAAATACCAACAGTTGAATTCAGATGACAAACTCTTTGTCAATTTTCGATTGTGAAACAAAATAGTGCGGGTCCCAAAGGGTCACCTTGTTGAACACCTCTTCCAGAAGTTATTAAATGATCACCAAAATTCAAATATGATGATGAGTTATAACATTTACAAAAGGGTATATACCAGGAAGGTTATCTCTCACTTTGAGGAGCATGACATTCCTATCAATCATATTGAAGGCATTTTTGAAGTCGAGTTTCAAAAACACTTTGGAAGAAGGGTCTGGATGCTGATTGATGTATCTACGAGCTGAATGAGCAACTGCTTCACAACCTCCTGGCGTACCGAAACCAAACTGTAAGGGACGTTGTAAAGAACCAATATCTTCTTTAATTTTCATGCAGCAAAGTTTTGCTACTAATCTGCGATAAAAAGTACCAACAGCAATTGGACGAATACCTCCATCTTTTTTTTGAAGTGCACAGAGAGAAGCACCAAAAAGTAAAAAAGGACATATTTGTAAATTCACCTTGCCAGATAAAAGAAAATTACATAAATTTGTGATTGAAGAAATAAGTTTTTGACCAGCACTACCAGAGCTGACTGATCATGTCTTGTATATGGCTAGGTCTAAGGGAATCCAGACCACCTGCAGAACCGGTACTAAAAGATTTTATAGCTGCCACAACAGCTTCTTCTGAAACTTGGAGAATTGAATAATTTGATAAATTTTGATTGATATCTTGAAATTTCATTCTGGAGTCTGAAAGAGGATGTTTCAAACGAAGTTCCGATAAAGTATAATCATCGTATTCTGCTGAAGTGTCGCTGGAACTCAAAATCCTAATAGCTGAAGTAATGTCTCCATCTGCGATTTTATTCAAAACTATCTTCGAAGAATTTTGGTTATATTTTTTGGTATTGAAATGTTCTAAAGGAGATGTACTTATTGCGGGATCAACCTTTAAATTAAGAGTTTTTATATTCCTCTTGATCAAAGATGCTAGAGATACTTTACGAGTTTCTTTTGAACTAGATACAGTGAATGAACTATATGAAAAATTCCACAGATTTTTCCAACTATCAAAAGAATTCAATTTTATGCATTCATCGATGATTCCACTCAGAGCTGAGGCTGAACAAATTCTAGCAGACTTTGGAATTCTTTTGATTGCATGATTATTGACTAGTTGACATATTTGACTTTGACACGTCGATAATAAAAATCTGATTCGATATTTCACACGGCATTTTGCCGGTGCTGCCTTCAAATATATTTGCGTATTGAAAACAGAAATAAAATAATAGTTCCTACAAGAAATATTATTTAGAAAGCTTATACAAAAAAATATTGTATGCAACACGTACGCAAATGGCTTTCGCGGACTCATCTTCATATTACAAACTCGGCTAGCCTCTCATTGCGATTCAACCGCAAAAGCCTCAGTTTGAGTACCTGTTACATAAACTACTACTACTACTAGTTATGCAGGAAAAATTGTTTCGATGAGTTGTTGGAAAAAACTAATTGAATGACTATAAGAAACCTATGATCACTAAACTAAGCAATACTCAGGGAAGACTCCAAAAAAATTAGGCATGTTTAATAGTATATTATGTACCACTGGACTGAAGTGCTATCATAAAAACTTTCGTCCTGCACATGTGATGACGCGCGACATTATTTTCTAGACTCCACTATCACAATTTCTAAAAAAAATAGAATATACCTACTAGAATTTCACCTAACTCAAAAATTATTGTCGATGTGAATACAATATAGACCAAGGTCGATAATTTTTGAAACCAGAAAAAATAATAGTAGGATGAAACCCATTGGAAAAGGAAGAGAATATAACAAAAATGAAAGGAAAAATAATTTACGGGCGATCTGAGGTCGGGAAGTGGAAGGGGGTGAGTTTTCAAGGGTAAAAAACGGTTTATCTCGATTTCCGGAAAAACTACGAGTCCTATGGAAAAAAGTTGAATGGCAAAGTTGTAGGTAATCTACAACTTTGGTATTCACACTTTTTTCACCTAATCTCAAAATGTATGTGAAAAATTCAAATAACCAAGTTTTTTTTCACGAAATTTTGTGAAAACGTACCCATGTCCCAAACACACTGTAATTTTTTTGATTCAAAATATTCATTTTTCCACCTTATTTTGACTTAATATCGAAAAAGCACCCTAATTTTCAATCAGAAATTCTTCCGTCAAAATATCAGGTTTTTTAAAAAAGTCGGTGAGTTTTTTGTTCGTTGAAATCTCTACTTTCTGATGGTTTAAAAAAAATATACATTACTATGGTAAATGTTCTCAGAAAATGCAAAGAAATAACAGGTAGTAAGGCCCAGACCCTCCTAGCCCCTTTCCCACTTCTCTATGAAATACCTTTTGATGTGCTAAAATTTTCCGTAGGTCACTCAGGTATATAAGTTATATTGAAATATCAATAAATAGGCATCCACGCATAAAATTTAAAGAAGATTCTACAACTTTCTCAAAATATTGTAGATGTCTTATTAAATTCGGATTCGAGTTTTTTTCGTTTCTTTGCATTTTCTGCCATATTGATGTACTTTTTTTTATACCATCAGAAAGTAGAGATTTCAACGAACAAGAAGCCCATCGACTTTTTTAAAAAAGCTGATATTTTGAAGGGAGAATTTTTTATTGAAAATTAGGGTGCTTTTTCGATATCAAGTCAAAATAATAGAAAAATCGAATTTAAACGGTTTTCTTCACATAAAGGATTCAATATAAAATTGAACCAGAGAAAGGTAGATCTCAGGTGAAAAAACAATTTCCTGGAAATCCACAGAACGTTGATATTCACCTGAAAATCCATGCATACTTCCATATAATATCAATGGACTTGAATGCAAATGTTTCTTCTGATAAGCTCGATTATGTTTAATTTATGTCGTGTTCACCTAACAATCCGCATACCGGTTCGGCTTTTTGGGCCTTATCAGTAGGAGAATCAACCAGCAAGGTACAAGAACTCTGGCTGAAGTGAGACACAACGTAAACAAACATCATCGATCTTGTAACACCTAGGTACGCCGGAAAGATAAACTTTAACTGGCGGTACCTAGTGACAGAAACACTCGAAATCTCACTCGATAGGTTTCTAAATAAAGTTTCCCTTTCGTAGAGTGGCAAGCCCGTCTAGCATATAGTGAGAGATAAGTGCCATGTGAAGTGGAATGAATAGAAAAAAACTTTCTCTGGTTCAATTTTATATTGAATCCTTTATGTGAAGAAAAACGGTGAAATTCGATTTTTCTATTCATTCCACTTCACATGGCACTTATCCCCACTATATGCTAGACGGGCTTGCCACTCTACTGAAAGGAATCTTTATTTAGAAACCTATCAGGTGGGAGATTTTCGAGGTTTCTTTCTGTCACTAGGTACCGCCAGTTAAAGTTATCTTCCCGGCGTACCTATAGGTGTTACAAGATCGATGATGGTTTGTTTACGTTGTGTCTCACTTCAGCCAGAGTTCTTTGACCTTTGGCTGGTTGATCTCCGTACTGATGAGGCCAAGAAGCCGAAACCGGATCGGATTGTTAGTGAACACGACATAAATTAAACATAATCGAGCTTATCGAAGAAACATTTGCATTCAATGTCCATTGATATTATATGGAAGTATCATGAATTTCAGGTGAATATCATTCAACGTTCTGCGTGGTATTTGCCAGGAAAGTAGTTGTTTTTTCACCTGAGATCTACCTTTCTCTGGTTCAATTTTATATTGAATCCTTTATGTGAAGAAAAACCGTTTAAATTCGATTTTTCTATTCATTCCACTTCACATGGCACTTATCTCTCAAGTCAAAATAAGGTGACAAAATTAATATTTTAAATCAAAAAAATTTCAGGGAGTTTGGGATATAAAAAGGTGAATTTTCAATGAATTTCGTGAAATTTTTTATTTTTTTTGTAAAAGAAAAATTAAAAACAAAAATATTTAAAAATTTTACATACATTTTGAGGTTATGTGGAAAAAGTGCTGATACAAAAGTTGTAGATCTTTTTATTGCCTACAACTTTGCTATTTAACTTTTCTCCATAGGACTCGTAATTTTGCCGGAAATCGAGATAATCCGATTTTTACCCTTAAAAGTTCACCCCCTTCCACTTCCCGGCCTCAGATCGCCCGTAAATTATTTTTCCTTTCATTTTTGTTATATTCTCTTCCTTTTCCAATGGGTTTCATCCTACTATTTTTTTTTCACTTTTTACCATTTTCAAAGGCTTCAGCCCTGGTCTAATAATCATTTCCCCCTTTTTCCAGAAAAGTGAACGCGAACGCATGGACTTGCTTCATAACGTTGACAAATCACCGGAAGTATCGAAAGGCCCATTTTGGGAATATCAATAACTAACAAATGTCTGCAAAATGTTAAGCCCAACTCCATTCTTATCCGATACGAGCTATATATCTAGCTACCTCGAGGTTATGCACCGATGAGAAATTGAATTTATATTCTGGGGTAAAACTAATATAATTTCCAGATGCCTTAGGCGGTGGGTAAAGCCGAACTAAGTTGATGAAACTTGACTGCAACGTTATGATGTAATGCATAGCACATCGAAAACTACTCATTGATTTAGTTCAGAATGGCGTGAAGAGGTAAGTCTGTTAGTTCCGCTTCAAATAAATTCACAGAGTTGGGTTGGTGTTCTGGATCGTCAATTGATTGCAACTCCATAAGGCCTTCTGAGAAACTGATATCGTTAGTTTTCCTAGTATCCAACGTATGAAGTTTGGAAAAATAACTATTGAAGAATTATTATTTCAGGATTGAATATCAATCGTGTAAAAACAGTCAAATATGAGTTTGCTGTCATATGTGACTCCTAAATCTTTCACTTGGCTGCATCGTTTCAATCCAATTCAATTCAGATACGTTCTTATTTCTAGTGAATGTTGACATTTGTCAGAATTCACAAATACATTGTTTTCGCTACAGTAAGATTCAAACCTATTCAGATCCCGTTGCAGCTTGTCGCAATCGAGAGCGTTCCTTACTTCTAGAAACATTTTGAAATCATCAGCATAGGCTAGATATTTGCAGTACTTGAAACATTTGGATATATTATTGATGTAAATTAAAAACATGAGGGGGTCTAAGTGCGACTTTCGTGGCACCCCAGATGTTATGTTTGTGACTTCGGAAGTGTGGCCTTGAAGAGAAAGGTATTGGGTTCTCCCAGATAGATATGACACAATCCAAGTTAACGGAACACCATCCACACCCACCCCAGCCAGCCTTCTGACCAAAATACCGTATTATTATTGAGTTTTTTTGTCCGGATTTTCAGACTGGGATAATACATGCTGATTTCCGATAGTTTGGGAATATTGCTGTGGCCAGTGATTGATTGTACAGTAGTGTTAGGGGTGTTACTAGACTGTAACGACAGTTTCAAACAAAGATAGAGGGTATATTATCCGATTCCGCTCCTTCATTCGGATCTAAATTTAACTTAATGAACTATTTTTGATGGCCGGATATTCTAAACTCATCAAAACATAAAAATAAAAGTTTCGGAATTGATTCCTATTCAATTAACGAAAATATTTTTTGTAATTAGTGACCAACTTTTGTTGCAGAAAATTTCAGGATTTTAGAGTGTACCTGGTGTTCTAGAGGACATTAGCGCTATGGTGATATCAACTTCTTCCATGTCATCAATAAATAAATAATAAATAAATTTATTGAATCCTTTTTGATCATACAAAAAATGATATAGGATACGTCAGACAACAAGTAATTTACAAATATTCTGTGCATACAGATACACAAAGTGAATATACAAATACATCATGTGATTGATTTAAATAATACATAGAAATACATAGGAATATAACAGCACCACCAAATGAATATACAAATACACATCATTGATTGAAATACTCATCAGTACTATAGAAACAACCGTTAATCAAAAATCCTTTGAGTTTCATTTTGAAATTATTTTCCCTGTTTAGGTTTTTTATATCGTCAGGTAAGTGATTATAAAATTTTGCCACCAGTTTTCATACAGACAAGTTGAGTGTTTCTGAAGCCTTATCAATTCACCGTGCCTGGTGGGATATGAATGAAAGTCACAATTTCGATTGTAACTATGTATTTGTTTTTTGAAAAGTAGAATACATTTGTAAATATAAATGCAGGGTACGCACATTACTTCATTTCCAATAAAGTGTTGCCTACAAGATTCTCTGTATTCTATCCTATATATTAGCCTCATTACCCTCTTCTGCGAGACAAATATTCTGTTAATTTTTGTGGAGCAGCCCCAAATAGCAATTTTATAAGAAATATGGGAATATACAATAGCAAAGTAAACATTTAAAGTTGGGCTTTATTGAAATTAGATTTCAATTGTCTAATTGCATAGTACCCACTGTTAACTTTCTTGCTTACATGATTAATACCTGACTCCCAGGTCATGTTACCATCGATGTAAGTACCCAGGAATTTGGTGTTATCTGATGATTTAATTATTTCATCGCCCACTCTAACCTGAAAGTTATCAATTTTGTTATTTGTCTTTGAATAAAACTGCATCAGAACAGTCTTTTTTTCATTTACTACTAAAGAATTTCTACAACACCAGTTTTTGAACTCGTAACTCAAGGTATTCAGTTTTCCTTCGAATTCCTCTGGATTATCAGCATTCGCTGCGATTGTTATATCGTCCGCATACAGAACTACATGATATGTGCTTATGTGATTGGGCATATCATCAATGAACATAAGAAAAATCAGAGGACCCAATATAGAACCCTGCGGTACCCCAAGATCAATGTTGTACTGCTGCGACTGACAATTGTCAATTTTAACATACATCTTCCTTAGAGTCAGGTATGATCTTAGCCATGAGAGAAAGTTACCCCTGAAGCCAAGTGATTCAAGTTTTTTGCATATGATATCTGGGTCAATAATGTCAAAGAAAAGTGCAGCGACATATTTTCCTTTGTCAAGTGAGTCATAGATACACTTGAAAAAGTTGTAAAATGCACCTTCCGTTGACCTACCTGGGCAAAATCCATGTTGATATTTAGATATTATATTGAATTGATCTAAGAACGCCAGCATTTTCACATAGACAGATCTTTCGATTATCTTACCTAGCACTGTTGGGACTGTAACGGGCCTATAATTTTGGATAGATGTTGAGTAACCTTTTTTAAAAATCGGTGTTACCGATCCAATTTTCAGTTTGTCTGGGAACTCACCAGTTTCAATTGAAAGATTGATCAAACATGCTAATGGTTCGCAGATTGAATTTCAAATGATCTTTATTATTTCTGTTGATATTGCAGTCTACTCCCACAGAGTTTGTGTTCTTGAGGTTAGAAATGATTTCCAGTACATCACTAGGATGAACTGGAGTAAAATAGAAGTATGATCTACATGCATAGTGGTGTAGTCATTGAACGATGTTGACTCAAAGTTTGCATTTATTGTGCTCTTCGCTATGGTAGAAAAGTATGAACCAAAAGCGTGGATTATTTACTTCCAATACAAGAATTTTTCTTCTCTCGGTAGAGAAGAATTTTTCACTTAAATTTTTCATTTTGTGATCTTGAAAACCCAAAATATAATTTTTGAGTCGAATCGGACCTCAAAACACAAAATATGTCCTACATTCCAAATTCTCTCAAAAAAATCGTTATCCACGATTTTTAATCTCCAAATGATCAAAAAACTGGTAATTCGCAAACTGGAAATCCCCAGAATCAAACCACAAATAATAAATATGGCCGTGATTTCGAATTTTTACATTTTTATGCTTACATCTGAATATCCTATCATTTCAAATGACGCGGCCGATAGATACATGAATAAAATCCATATTGTAGCAAACAAAATACACTAACTTCACTATCCATTAGAAGTCTATAGAACATGCTGTCTCTGAAATTTATCGAATCTCAATTATAGTTTTTCCAAAGATTCAAAGTAGGTGATTTTCAGTGTTTCCTTCGCCATTTCAGAATCATGCTACTTTTAGTACTCTTTATAAAGATCGCGTTAACTCATTAAGATATACCCTGTATGTACCAAGAATAACCAAATTGATATGGCTTGCACAACAGCAATTCTTGTACATCAAAGTTCTCGTGGAAAAAGTATTACAACCTATGCTGGTGGATCAGGAAACACTATGGTTTGAATTAAAGACATTGCCTGTATCATCGATCACTTCATTTGTTCACCCATTCTGTCCATCTCAAGTCGTATCCTTCTCCCCGTGCTATCACACTCTGGAAATCTTCTTGTGTAAAGAAACAACAATGGCGTTCCCTCGTAAATTATAAGACAACAATTCGGCACAACAAAAATAGGACATTGTTTTGGAATAGCCCGGCGGATTATTATAGATTGCCCTTCCTCGCCGAATAAACAACCTTAAGGAAACTATGATTACCTGAAAGATCTCTCCTAACGGTCGTAATTCTAATTATAACCACAGGGAGTGCTAAACCAACATAACCCAACATTCAAGACGGTCGTTCGATTTTTGAATAATAACGTAGGCGCGACGTTATTAGTACGTATCGTGAAATGCAAATAACTCAAGCCTGCAGAAGTTCTGGGATCATACGGGAAGAAGACTTTATAGTGGGGACCGTAGGCTCAACTGTTTGCGAGGAAGGTCCAAATACGGTTTCTCCCAAAATACACTGAAATATAATTGAGGTGAAGTGGGATAAATATGATACAGTTTAGAGAAAAATGGTAGTGTTTGACCGTTTAGTTTCGAAGATATCGACTTATGAAAAATAATAATTCAACTCGACACGGAGGTGTCACTAGCTGTGACGAATTGGCAACAATGTACGCGCGGTTAAGGGTGGGTATTATAAAACTATTTCGACAGATAACTAGAAGTTAACTTGTGGATGACGTCACATGTCAAAGTTAACTTCAAAATGTAGCAGTTAACTTTATCGGCTGGAACGGGTGTCGGTTAAAGTTAACTTTGTAGAAAATGGTGGTTTTCGATCGTCGACAATTCTCCTGCTCCTGTCAATATTGCATATGAGTCATATAACCTCAATTTTATTGTTTTGATTTTTCGTTTTCGCAAAATGTTAGCAAACGATATCCACGTTATTTTTGAGGAACTTTTGACCGATGATGAAGAAGATGCTGTGAATATTGTTGAAGCCTCTCGGCGACAAATGATATTTAGGAATCGGTTAGACCATTCCACCTTGTGGAAGGAAACATAATTTAAAAACCGATTTCGACTATCAAGAGAGTCTGAACGCTTGTTAATGGGGCACATTGAAGCAAATTTACAAAGACCAACTAATAGGTCAGCATTTCTAGTACCTATTTTAATTATTGTAGAATTATACATATTTTTAGAAATCATCCTCTAGCGCCAGTAACACAAGTGTTGATTACACTCAGATTTTATGCAACTGGTTCATTCTTGGTAGTTGCTGGAGATTTTGGAGGTATTCACAAGTCAACTGCTAGCAGTGTTATTAGAAAGGTCACAGGGGAAATTGCATTGTTATCGTCTATTTACATAAAAATGCCAGAGACTTTTTGTGTAGTGTTATTGTGGTGTATTTAAATCTTAAGACAATATTATTTGAAAATCTCCTTTGAAGTCACACAAAGTATCTCTTAAATTGCTTGCAAAAAAATCTTTTTTCGGAGTTTCTGTACAGCTTAGTGAAGTCATCGGGAATTATTTTGAAGAAATATTATATATTATTATTTGTGAATGTTCGAATTAAAAATAAAAGTAACAAAACAGTTTTTTTATTTCATTTAAAGCAAACAAGATGGTGTGAAAATGTGTCCTTATCACCTAGATAAACATATATAGTCACTTTTTCCATACTGTATGAATAATCTTCGGTATGTCGAATAATATCTCTTTTTTCTCTTCTTGAGTCTCTTTTTTTTTCTTCTCAACTCTATTCAAAGGTTCTCTTTTCACTTTTTTTCTTGGCCACACACACAATAGTCAACATAATATTCACCAGGTAAACCAGAATTTCATTGAATGTCAACAATCACAAGAGATTCGACAAGTTTTAAGTGTACAATGGCTAAAATCATATAAACATTAATGTTTCGAAAAGTAAACAATGTGTCATCACCTAGATATACATGTTGTAGTGATATTCACTAAAATGACTTTTTAAAAAAAAACTTTATTTTATACTTTGATTACAAAAAATGATTTTAAATATGACAACTATTCGAAGTGCAAAATGAAAGTTTAAGATAGAAGTGACGCTCTTCGGTTCTTGGGATCCTCTTATAGATGCGGTGGTGCTGACTCAGAACTGCCCTTTTTAGGCTTCTGGGGCCCAGGTGGATAAATGCTGACTTGGCTTTGTCCTTTCTTTGCAACAATGTTAACTGCTTGTGGAATTACCGGTAGAATGCCTGATTTTTATAACATACATTTATAGCCACTCTTTTTTCCATAATTGTATGAATAATTTCTCGGTATGTTGAATATATCTTTTTTTCTCTTCTTAACTCTATTTTATTTCCCTCACAACTCTATGAAGGTTCTCTTTTTTCATTTTTATCTTGCCCACAGACGATACAGGAGGATTTTGGGAAGGGACTGATTCTTCTTCAAGAGCCCATCGTCTGTCTAAAACTCTGCTCAATCCTAGATTGGTCTGCACCAGAACGTTACGTTAATTTTCTCATGGAAAATGATGAAAACTTATTCCAGTACAACGGGATCGTTTTGCCAAGAGAAAAATTGTAGGTTACCTTTTTGCCTTCTTCTTCTTTTTATTTAAATGATGGTACCTTTATAAAACTGACATTTTGAAGCTCAAGTTAACTTGACTGATAAAATTAAAGTTAACTTCAAAACATATTTATAATACCGGCCCTTAGTCCGGCAATGTGAAATGGAAGCATCATTATCCAAAGAGAGTAAACGTTATCTGTGTAGGAGAGTCTATTCCCCATACGACAATGGTGACACTAATAGAAAGAGACGAAATATCATTTGTGAGTCATAGTGACGTATATGGACATGTCATGGCCACCATTCTCTCTGGACAGTGGCGGACTAGCGCATTCCGCACTCAGGTGTCTGAGACTTACAGGTTAGTTTTGTTCCGTTCGTTTGAGTTTTGGCTATATATATTTTCATTGCATGCTTTATTACAAGTCATATTGTTTATTTCGATTAGATATAACATATTCACGTTGACAGATCTGCTCTTGAATGAATAAATAAATAAATAAATTTTATTAGCCATTTAGGTACAATGTGTACATATGGTAAGTCCTACAATACATAAATCACATGTTACAGCAAAACCATATTGTTGGTCATTGAGTATAAATAAACTAAACTAAATCACGATCATGTGTATAAATAAAATCAAACGGACATGACGACAGCACAACACCAGATACATATTTAAGAGAAAATTAAATAAAAAAATCCCAAAAAACCAAAAATTAAAATTAATTTTAAAAGTAAGATGACAGCACACTACAAGTAACATATTAAAAGTGAAATAATTAATTAAATGTGAAATAATTCACAATAATGGATCATCCAAATATTCTTGATAGGAATAGTAACCTTTTTCAATCAGCAATTCATTCAGAATTTTTTATTGCCGTTGGCAATTTGTTGTAGAAGCTTAATGCTTTGTAGAGAGGAGCATTTTGGAATTTCGTGGTTTTGTGGTTTGGTATTTTTAGGAGACCACCATGTCGTGTGTTGTAAGCATGCGAAGAAGCATTGGTATCAAAAGGATTTCAAGTTGCTTCTAATGCATTTCAAACATTTCAAAATATAGATGGATGGAGCAGTTACAATTTCTCTCTTTTGAATATTGTTTGCCATCTCGATAGTCCATATCAAAATTAATCTCACGATACGTTTCTGCCCTATAAACACTCTACCAAAATCTTTACCACATCCCATGACATTATGTTGAAGGAAATGTGAGTATACCATTGCATAATAAATGTAATAAACTCTCCTGGCTACACATGTTTTCATCTGTTTAATTGCAAAGAATGCTGAATTTAGTTTCTTGCATACGTGATTGATATGTAGATCCCAGTCTAACCTCTCATCTAGAAGTCTTCCCAAGAATTTTACATCTTGGACATAACTATTTTTTTCAATAGCGTTTATTTCATAGGATATTATCCTTCCTATTATAGAATTTCTGAAACTGACTTTGTTGTGTTCAAAATGAGTTGATTTCTATCACACCATGATGAATGAATCAATGATTCTGCCGACATAGTTAATAGTACATTTTGGATCAGGGCTAGCAACAATTGTTGTGTCATCAGCAAACATGGTGATGTAGCAATCAGTTACGTGTTCGGGGAAATCATTGACAAATAGCACGAATAGTAGGGTCCTAGGACTGACCCTTGCGGTACACCCTAATTTAACATCAGGCTCCTTGACTTAAAACGTTATTTCTCACAGTCATACTACGTCCATACATATATGATTTCAGCCATGTCAATAAATTATTTGGAAAAGCGAGCATTTTCAACTTATTATTTAGAAATTCGATGACACTGTGTCAAATGCCTTTGACAAATCGAAAAACAGGCTAATTACACAGTTATTAGAATCTATTTCAGAGTAAACAAAGTTGAGAAATTGGAATGATGCCGTTTCCACAGAATGATTTTTTCTAAAACCATGCTGGTTACCGCATATCAAGTTGTTCATTTCCAAGTAATTCATTATCCTAGCAGTTACTTCTTTCTCGTACAACTTCGAGAGTGAGCAGAGTAGGGAAATTTGTCTATAGTTATCTAACTCTGTCTTATCTCCTTTTTTGAATAAGGGAATAACTAGTGCCTTTTTTAACTCAGTGGGAAAATACCCTTGAATGTATGACTGGTTCATTAGGTAAGTAAGGGGATATATTATCAAATCTATTACATTCTTAATAGTAATTATAGAAAGTTCATCTATCCCAGATGATTTTTTATTTTTCATCATATTTAGTGAATACATTGGACCACCCTGTATGTTCTGTGGGTCACCTGTACTCATGTCCATGACGCGTTAATGCTACCAGATTCTGATTGACTAGAGCTTATTAGTAGCTCCTACTCAGATAAAGTTTACTAGTCCATTGAAAAGTTACATTTGGGGTTGCGTTTTTTAGAGGACGCAATTTCATTTTTTTTATGTGTAGGGGGGGTCAGTGTAAAGCTAAAACCAAGTTTGTGGGTCCCACCCCTTTTCCCGGCGCCATCTTGTAGGGGTTGAAATGGTTTTTTTTCGTAATCTCTTGAACTATTCATTTGATAAAAAAAACTTTTGTTGCAAATTAAATTCTCCTTTGTCCAAACTTTGGTATTAAATAAAAAAATTTGGAAAATCAAAAAAAAATTTATTTTCATAAATTTTTTTTTTCTTTTCAAAAGATTCCGAAAATTTTTTCAAATCCGTTTTTTGAATGAATTTTACAAGGTCCCAATGATATATTTTCAAATTTTAAAATTTTATACGTGGGTATTAATAAATGTTCCACTTAAACTCTAAATGTAACTGACATGTGAAAGATTTGAAATCTGAACCCAACTTTTGATTCAGATGATGACTCGGATGAGTCAGGATCAAAAAACCTCTCAGAACTCAGGAGAAAGAGCTATTATTTTTTTTGAGCTGTGAAATGGACGGCTTGAGACTATCACTGTAGGGAGCAACCATCCGGGGGTAGAAGCCCGACCAAATGGCATTGTCATCTTTTAGGATTTCTTTTTTCGGTTCAGAGTATTTGAGGGATTTCATATTTTCTTTGGATTGATTGTCTCAGAAAGCATTGAGGTTTGTAAAATTTTTTCCTGTAAAATTATTGAGGGTTTTAAAAATTTTCCTGAAAAAAATATCATTGGGGTTTTTGTAAAATTCTCCTGTAAAATTACTAAAGTTTGATATTTTCCTGAAGAAAAATACTGAGGTTTCGATTTTCCTGTCAACCCTGGGGTTTTTGTTATTTTCCTGAAAAAATTACTGAATTTTGTTTCATTTTCTGAGGTTTAGGTTTTTTCCCTAAAAAAATTACTAAATTTTGTTTCATTTCATGATTTGACTTTCAAGATTCAACGTTAACAGCAGAGAAACTTGAATTATTCTTTTTTTTTTAAAATTTTGGGGATGGCAAGATTTATCTCTGTATGAAAAATTTCGGAATAGTGGAAAATTATTTTTGGGGATTAAGTTTGGTTTTCCATTTTTTTTAAGCTGCAGTGGACGGCGAGACTATCGCTGTGGGGCATTAACCATCCTGGCGGTAAAATTCCGATCAATTAGCCACTTTGTTTTTTTTGACTTTTTTTTCTCTCTTTTGAGAAATTTATTTTGTATATCTTTATTTTTTTTATCTGAGTTATAGAAGAGTTATCTGAGTGTATTCAAAAAATTTGTACCTTGATACTGTTGGTAGAACATATGGTATTTTCTAATGATTTGGCAAAAAATAGGAGGGGTTTGGGTTCAACACTTTGGTTTGGCAAAATATTTTTCCAAAATTTAGTTGGGGCCCCAAAAATTTGGGTGGATTCTTCTGTTGTTTATGATGACTGGAGCGGTCAATTTATCTTTATCTTCTTTGTGTTGGTGTATTTTAGATTCATATACACTGAAAAAAAAATTATATCTTATATATTATATTTTGAACCAGAATTTTCGGAAAAATTGCACTTTAAGTTAAAAAACTCAGTTTACTTTTGAAATATGTTCATATTTTGATAAATGAATGCTTGCAGTTTATATTTTTTAGAGTTTAATACTCAAATCATTTATTATGCATGCATTTACATTGATTATTAATGCATACCAGTAATATAGGTATATTAAGAATATTGAAAAAATAAAATACTCACTTCGGGCCTTTTTAAAACCTTAGCTATTGACAATGGAGTAATGTTGCGAATAAAAGTTGTTCCTCAAAAATGATCTACAAAAAAAGGTCGGGAATCATTTTTATTTAATTTTTTTTTTTCTCTAGTTTTTTTATCATGTCTCTTTTTTACACTATTGTTTATCTTTTGTTCCCAAAAAAAATTTTTTTTTTTTTTGTTTTGTACCTGTGATTTTCCCCCCCGTAAATGGGTTTTTTTGGGTGGTGTACAATAAAAAAAAATAAAAATACAATCCTGATAGTATTCCCAAAAAACGATATTTTAAAAAGGGCTTCTTGAATATACCCTTTTTAGCTATTCCATAAAAAAAACCAAAAAAGTGAGGCCCCTGCCGGCGGGCCCCTTATTGGTGTATCTTCCATTCCATCGATTTGGAGATGTTCCGTTTAACCACCTTCTCACTTTGGGGTAAATGAACAATCACCTTTTTAAAATATATCCCCCTCTCATGTCCCGAGGAATATCATCTAAATAATCGGAAAACGTTTCGCATTCAAGTATCTTCAGAATTCAGTGGTTGTCTGAAAAAACTGGTAACAATAATGTCATTAAAATTCCCCTTTTTCCATCATAGACTGAAACCGAAACAGAAATCCCCAACGATAATCCCGGGTCTCTCGGTTTTAGAAGTGTGCGTTTTTTTAGGTTTGAATTTTTTTTACCAGAACCTCATTGATCGATCGGATTAAAATTTTCTCCTCTTTGCGATAATGACTTTTTGGTTTTCAATCGTAGACAGCAAAATTTCCCCAAAATTTCTTCATGTTCAGTTTTCGGTCTTTTATGTGCCCTTTTTTTTTTTTTTGGAACCGATCTAGTTCCCCTAAATTTTTTTAAAATTTTGTAATTGTCGAATTATGAACTTTTTTTCCTGGATTCTTTTTTTAAAAAATATTGGCGTGTCTTAAATTGATAATTTACCATTATATTAAATTTTCCCTCTCCCTTGTTGAGCAGCTATTTAAATTTAAAACACTGAAATTACTCACGATTTGTGATTATTCGTCCAAAATGGTTTGTTTACAATTATAAATTTTTTTCCCAAAAAGCAACGTACAAAAGTTTTTTCTCAATCTTTTAAATTTAAAACAAAGAAAAATTTTGGGAAGTCAATGTAACAACTTACGATTTTTGAAATTCATAAATAAAGGTTTTTTTCAGGGATAAAACCTTAATTTTGTTGGAAGGGAAAAAAATTTTAAAAAGACGGTTTTTTTAAAAAAAACAAAAAAAATTTTTTTTTAAAATTTCCCTGATTGTCTTAAAAAAATGTTATTCTTGTGAAAATGAATTATTTTTATTGTGTCACTTTTTGGGAGACAACGTTTAAAATTTACATTTCAGAAAGATTTTGTGAAATTCCGTACATAATTCAATTAATTTGATTTTCCGATGGGGGGGGAATGAAAAAACATTCGGGGTGATATATCAATCTAACAAAAACCATTCGTCAGCATTTTCCTTATGTTGACAGGGCTGGGGGGGAAAAAAAAGGGGAAAAAAAAGGAAATATAAATTGGTCGGGTGGCTTGATTAATTTCGGATCAACTTCGATTTTGAACAATACCCCCTGAATTTGAATTCTCCATAAAAATAAAGGGGTGGATATTTTTTTGAAAAAAAGCATTTTTTTCAAATTCGTATAGGGTCGTATCAATTTAAAATTTTGGTGTTCCAATTCAGGTTTGGGATGAAAAAAGTTTTTATCACAATTTTTTTTTTTAAAAATTAAAAAAAAATTTTTCCATATTTCCCGAATTTTAAAACCCGGCCCTGTATAAATGTGATAAAGTTAAAATAATCATTTTTAAAAGGGTTGCAAAATACGATTTTAAAAAACAATTTGGTTATTTGTTAAAAATGTTTCCCAAAATACGGAACAAAAAAAACCGGTTTCAACCGTTGGTGCCTTCATGCAAAAAATTCATGATTCTAATGATATCAAAAAAACATTTGATGATTTTCAAGGCCTCGAATACCAATTTTTTCCCCATTGAAAATTTGGGCCAAATTTGGATATCCCGTCCCTGAATGCCGAATAAAAGTCTGAAGTAATTCAAAATGTTTATTTGTCAGAGTTTCCCCAAATTGATATTTCGTTTGGTTTTTTAAAACAGCTCATTCCCATCCCCCTTCAATTGGTTTAGTGAACGTTGGTCATTTCAATTTCCAGTGGCTCTCAACGCTATAAATTTAAACATCCACCACCTCCTTCATTGCAAATCCCATAAACTGTTTTCCGTTTCCCAAACTGGGTTTCCCGTTTATTCCGACAGTGAGGCCCCAGAAACAATTAAATTGAAGTGTACTCCGACCTTTTAAAATCTTTGCTGATGGCTGCTAACCGGTTTCCAATAACTCTTATCAACGCGCCCGGGGGGATTCAAATTCCCCCCAACCCCTTCGGTATTAATTTGCATAGTCGGTGCTATTAACTCTTGGTATTTTGTCGTCAGTGGTGGAGAAAAATTTCCTAATTATGTCCGTGGTGTCGTGGCCATTTTTAACCGCAAAAAAAAAGGGGAAATTTCCAGGGGGCCCTTTTTTTTTTTATATGTATGACCACGCATAATTTTTTTTCTGTCGTCGGGGTTCCGAAAAAATTTTTTTTAGTAGGATTACTTAGTTAGCCCATTGAAAAAAAAAGAGAAATCCACCCCCAAAGGTAAAATTTTAAGGATTTGATCACTCACCCCTGAATTCTGGTCCGTTAACCGTTTAAGGCATAACTTTGTACTGGGTTCTTGATTTGGACGATTTTTTTTTTATTAAAAGGGTTTTTCCCCTCCCAAAATAAACGAAAAAATATGGCCCCCGAACAAGTAAAATATCGGCAAAATATAAATTTGTTAAAGGATATCCCCACTACACATGCATAAATGCTTTGGATTTTCCCCGGGCGCCTGAAAAGTATGAAATTAAAGGAAATGTTAAAAAAAAAAAACCAAATTTTTTTTTAGGAAGAGCCAAAAAACGAAACAAATTTTCTAAAAAAAACTATCAACGAACCACTGGGAAAATGAATTAAAGACATACAAAAAAAAAAAACGGGGGGGGAAAAAAATTATCTTATACAAGAAGAAAAACGAATAAAAATGGAAAACTTAATCAAGAAAAAAAGTATCATTAAGGGAAAAAAAAAAATCACAAACCCCAGGAAAAAGGCGATAAAAAAAAGGGGAAAAAAATGACATAAGCCCCAGACTCATCATGATGCACTCCCAAAAGGGAAAAGTGACAGAATGGCCTAAAAAGGGAAAATTTTGGAAAATAATTGTAAAAATAAAAATAAAAAAGAACAAATAAAAATTTTCCTCATTTTGGCCCTCAGAAGAACAAAAACAGATTGGGCAACAAACAACTCTAAAAAAAAAAAAGAAACAATCCCAAAACCCCAAATGGGTAGTAATCCCCCCCAAAAAAGGGGAAAAAAAAACAACAATTATATCAAACAAACATAGCAGAGATATGGGGTTAATGAGGCAGCAAACAGATTTATTAATACACTGATAATAAGGGAAAAAAAACAACTACGATATAAAAAACAGTGAAAAAGGAAAAATGTGCTTCGAAGGATGATATAATCATCTTCTGGGAAAAAACTTAAATGGAAAAAAACTCAAGATCTCAAAAAAACAACCAAACATACAAATCTCATAATCGGGGCCAAAAAATTAATTTAAAAAAAAAATATTATATATAAAAAAAGTAATGGTCCCAAAATCATGCCCCCAAAAAAAAAACATTGCACTATGTGAGTGCAATAATTTCCAGGAGAAATACTTTTGGGAAAATATAACTTGAGACCAAGGGAAAATGGTTTCTATGTAAAACTATTCTGACCCAGCTAGCGACATGTTGAAACTCCTAAAAAAAATTTTTTCTACAAACCCAAAAAAAGTTTATGTGAAGGTTAGAAGCCGGAAAACCCGAAAAAAAATAAAAAAAAGGAATGACCATCCCTAGACGGGCCAAAAAAAAACAATTGATTCCACAAATGCCCCAAAAAAAATGACACAGATAGAACATACCACTGAAAAATCAAAACTCAAAAACTCCCCCCTTTAAACCCCCAGTTATCTCTCCGACAAAAGTTAATCTCTACAGATGCTTTTTTTTACCCCAAGACTATCACAAGTACAGATTGTGAACTCGGGAGCGATAAAATGACTGTTCCTACATAACGTAGAATGTTTTTCCCAAAAACGAAAAAGACAGCACTTAAAGCTCTTTCTATATACTGTGTGTATGTAACATTGGATGAAAAAGGGGGCAAAATGGTAACATGTATAGACGGATATAAAAAAAGTAAGTACCTTTTGTAAAAATATATACACGGTGGAGTTCAAATATGCAAATAGTAAAATGGGAAATTGAAAGAAATTAATGTTAAAATTTGCATAGAACTCGATTTCGAGATTGTTGTGTGTCTATTGATGAACACTTATGTTTTTTGCATATCGATCCGGATGGATCTACGAAATTTTTTTTTTTAAATCTATCCACATCATTAATGGGAAAATTTTGGAGGAGCAAATATCAATAATAATGGGAGCCTAAATATGACAAATAACCGATAGAAACAGAAAAAAGGGGTTAAAAATTTTATATTCAATCCTTCAGTCTGAAGTCTCTAATAAATAACCCCCGAAAGACAGAAGAAAGGTTTTAATTCTCTCTGCAATTGACTATGTTTTACGAACGGGGGGAAAGGGGGAATGTAAAATTTTTTTACCCCCCAAAAACGTCACAAAGCAAAATATTGAAAATTTTTTTCCCCCATAAAAACAAAATGATGAAGTAAAAAAAAAAAAAAGTCATCAGAATTTCCCAGAAAAAGCTGTTGGTTTTAACATTTTTTAATAAAAACTCTATATTTGTCAAGTGACAATAAAATGGTTTTTAGAATTTATGGAACATTTGAATGAGCTCTAGATGTAACGCCCAAAAAATAAAAACCCCTTCAAAGAACAAAAAAAAAATCAAGGGGAGTTAAAAAGGGAAATTTGATCCAAGTTTCTTTTTTTAAATCAAAAAAAATTCGAAGATTCAGTCTTGACAGATTCCCATAAAAAAAAAAAAGAAGAACATTAATAAAAAATAAAGTTTGAAAAAAGGGAGATAACATTAACAAAAAAAATGCCCTCGAAAAAAACAAAAAAATGTGGAGAATAGAAATGACAGGTGGGAAAAAACATCAAAAAAAATATCAATCTGATATAACAATAATATAATAAGTGATGTTACCGAAATCGTTTTTTTTTTGAATTATTTCCCCATCTTGCATGAAAAAATAGATACATACTTGGAAAAAAAAACATACTCTTTTTTTCCCATGAACGTGTTTTTAAAGGTATTTGGAAACCTATTTTAAAATTTTTTTTTGGGAAAAAAGATTTATTATTATTTTTTTTTGGTTTCGGGGAAAATTTCCCCCTTTTGGGTGGGAAAAAAAAGGAATTAATTGTTTTTTTACTTGTGAACTTTTGGACACATATTTGTTGACAATGACAGATTTTTTACTTATTATTTTTTTTTCCCCAAATTGTCCAATCATCATTTTTTCCCGGGGCATGTTGCCATTTGTCAAAATTAAAACCCCCTTTTTTCCCAAATAGCTTGCAATTATTAAATTTTTTTGCCAATTGCATTTTTTTATTCAGGAAAAATTTTTTGATTGATTTTTTTAAAAAAACCTTTTAAAGTCTTTTCCTATACCCTGTCTAGTTGAGATCTGCCTATTTGGGTTTATTTGTAAAAAAAAATATTTTTAATAAACATATTTATTTTTAAAAAACCATTTTGCTGCTGCACTATCACTAATTTTTTAACGGTTCAACGTTCAAAAAAAAAAAAAAATTGGGGAAGTATCATTTTATTTTTTTAAACCCACGAAAAAAAAAAGGAGGGGGGTTTTTCCCAGTCGACCCTACTTTTTTTTTTTGGGATGATCACGCATAATTTTTTACAGAGCAGTTCTTTTTGATGATTTTTTTTTTCTTTGGGGTAGAGTGTACTTCGACTTTGGTCCGTTTGAATTTGAAAAAAAACCCCCTTTTAAAAAGGGGTTTTGGAAATGGAGGATTTCATCGTTCACCATCATTTTCCCCCTTAAAAACCCGATCAGGAAAAACTTTTGTGGGGGTTTTCCGATTTGGATGTTTTTTTTTTTATTAGATATTGGTATACCTCATAGTTGATCATATTCAATTTGGAATGAAATGGATTCACCCCCATGGGTAAAAAAAAGGGTTAAAAAATTTTTTTTCCAAAAATTTTTGGGCCCCTTTTGGGGGAACAGATCCTAAAAATCGTCAAAAAAATTTTTACATTCCAAAAAAGTGGAATAAAAAAAAGAATTTTTAAAAAATTTTTTTTTAAAGTGTCGGCATAAAGTTCAAAAATTTTTTTTTTATTATTTATTTAAAAAAAAAAAAATCTTTTGGGGTTTTTTTTAAAAACCCCAAAATTGAGCCCCCCTTAAAAAACCCAACATTTTAAAACGCCAGAAAATTTTTATTTTTTTTTTCCAATATCTAAACTATCTATTGTAATTTGTAAACTTGAATTTGAATATTTTTTTTTCGGTTTTAAAAAAAGAAGCAGTGCCCAAAGACAAAAACCCCCAAAAAATGTAGGAATGGAATGGTTCTTAAAAAAAATTGGTTTTTTTGGAAAAATTTGGTTTACTTTCACAGAGTTTTTTTAAAATTTAAAGGGTTTTTTAAAACAAACTTAATTAACCCTATATAAGGCAAAAATTTTTAGCATTTAAAAAAAGGTTTGGATAGAAAAGGGGGCCCAAAAAATTTATTTTCTCTACTTTTTTGCAAAAAAAAAAAACTAAAATATTTTTAAAATTTTTCTTTTTTTTTCATCTGGTGTAGATATTTTTATTTAAAATTTTCCCTTAAAATTTTTACCCATTTGCCTTTAAAAACAAAATTTTTAATTTTGCTCATTTGTGACGTGGTGGATATCATTAAAAAATCGTTTTATATTACATTTGGTGCTATTATCCAATTATCAACAATTCGAAAAATAGAAAAAAAAGTTTGATTTTGCAGATTTTTTTGTTTTTAAATATATTTGTGTGTTCCCTTCAAGATTAAATTCTTTTTTTATATTATTCATACAGAGTGGGCCTTTGGGGAAAAAAAAAACCAGCTAGGGGGTTCAGGGAAACCCAAAAAATTACAGTGCCCCCCAAAACTAAAACTTTATCTAAAATAAAAACTTGTAAAATTGAAAACCCGCCAGACCCTTCGATTTTTTTTAAAAAGGGGGAAACATTTTCCCCGAATACATCACATTTTTTTTAAAAACCCCTTCCCCCCCAAAAAACACCCCCTATTTTAGAATTTTCAATGGGACTACTATCCCTTTGATTCTCTTTTTTAAAGGGAATTCAACCCCAAAAAAATGGTGTCAAAATTGGGGGGGATCGATCGAGTTTTTTTAAAAATTTCTGGAAATATTTTTCTATCAAAATTTTTTTTTTCATCACCTAAAATTTATCATCGGGAAGGTTAAAAAGGGGGAACCATCATTTAAAAATACAAGTATAAGCGTTTTTGAAATTCTTCCCCATTTTCCCCAAAATTTTTTGGGGGGCCCCCCCCCGACACCCCCCAAAATTTCCCCCTGCAAAAATCATCAAGAAGTTGGCTTTAAAAATTCTTTGGATCTAAAAGGGCCCCCAAAAAAAAGGAGTCTAAATTTGATAAATCGGGCCCCCTAGCCAGCCATTTTTTTGGGGTACCCTTTAATCCATCTCCGGGTTTTTCCCCCCAAAAATTGACGTACAGGTGCAACAAAATGTGGAGGCTCCATTTTTTTGGGGAAATGTGACTGTTTTTCAAGTAGCCTATCATCTTTTTCCCCAAGTAACTGGGTTTTTTTTTTTCCTTTTTGGGGTTTTACCATAAAAAATATGGAACTACAATATGGCCCCCCCAAAAACCCCCCAAACATTAAAAGGGGGGTTTGTGGGGGGTTTTCCCCTTAAATGGGTTTTTACGTCCCCCCAAATCTGCGGTTTTGCCTGTTCACATGTCCATTTAAAAAAAAAAAAGGTTTCGTAAAAAAAAAGCACACATTGTAAGTAATTATCATCACCAATCAATAATTGACCCCTTGGTTTTCAAAACTCTGTACGTCTGTCAGGATCATCTTCTTTTTAAATTTTGGGGTTTTTTGGTTTTTTTTCAGTCGGTGCCCCGCTTTTCAAAAAAAAAGGGTAGTCTCAAGTTGTCTTAAAAATTGAATTTTGCCCAAAAAATTCGCCCTTTCTAAAAAGGGAGACCCTTCTTTTTTTTTTTTTGGCTTCTCTCGTTCAGGGGTTTTTTTCAGCCATTCCCCCTCCAGAACTTATCCATCAAATTAAACACTTACTGATTGATGCTTTTTTTTTGGGAAATTTTTAAAAATTTGGGCCCGGGGCCCCCAGCCATCTCCTTTTTTAAAATCATTCTGGATATTCCTCTTGTAGGGGATAAAACTTTTTTAAATTTTTTGGGGAAATTTTTGAATGAAGTGACTCGAAAACACCCCTATCCCAAAGGGGGTAAACAAAGAGAAGGGGTATCAAAACAGGGAAATTTTTTTTTTAAAAGCGTCTTCTACCTTAAAAAATATTATTTCGACAGCATATTTTTTTTTAATACAGTGGCGGTTTTCCCAGGGGAAAACCCTTTTGTCGATGATAACATTTTGGTGATGAAACTTCAAAAAAGATGGGTTCCCCCAAAATGATGTATCACAATTTTGTAGCCCCCTTGAAAATTCTGAAGTCAGTTCGGAGATTAGGGGGGACGGGTTTGCGGGGCCCAGTATAAAACGCTCGGATACGTCCACTACATTTTCAGGGGGGGGTCGTTCGCGATGAAAATTTTCCCAAATAATTTTTTTTCCCCCGGGGTGTGACCGCCACCCCCCAATTTTTTTAAAAAGGGGGAAAAGCCCGGAAAAACCCTTTTTTTTAAGGGAAATTTTTTTTTTTCAAAATCAAACAACAAAATTAATTAATTCTATCGATTCGTTTTCGAGAAAAGGGGGAAAAATTTTTGGGAAATCACTTTTATTTTGCTCAATTAATAAAAATAACATCTTACAATGCAATTTTCAAAGAAATAATTATCATTGTGAAGGAATTAAATGAAACTAACTGTTTTTTAACAGATTACAGCAATTCCGTTTCAAAATTTTTTTTTATCCCCATTCAATTAATCGAAAAAAAAATTTAAAAGGGTTTTAAAAAATCGATAAAAAAACGTTTTCCCCCCAAATTTGACTCAAATGGGATTTAAAAAAAAAAAAGTAAAAGGGGGTAATTTTTCCGCCAAATCGCAATTGTGGACGTCTATCGGGGTCAAACCCCCTCTTTGATTGAACGACATTAGAGTGAATTATGACTAAAAAAAACTGAATACCCCCAATAATGGTTTTATACGATCCGGGAAAAAGGAAAAAAAACAATTTCTTTTTTTTAAAAAAGATTATGAGTGCTTTAAAACCCCCGGAAGGGTAATTTGTTCAATGAAACGCATCCAGATAAAAAAAGTTGCTGAAAATACGTTTTTAAATTGGGGGCAAACATTTCTCAAACTGGATCAGTAAAACAAGAAACCCAGACCCCGAACGTGAATTTCCCCTTAAAAAATTAAAAAAAAGGTTTTTCCCCTTTTAGGACAAGTTATCAGACCCCCTTTAGCACAAAAGGAAAATTTTGGGGGGGGTTACCAAAATCAAAAAAGTATCCCCGGGGAAAAATGAAACATCAAAATTCCACCCCCCAAAATACATTTGGTAAACCCAAAATTTTTTAAAAAAATGATTTTGATAGGCGACAGGAATATTGTGAAATTATATTTTTTATAATAGATGCTGATGAGAATATCCTTTTCAACATCTGGGGCCCCCGATGAATCAACATTCTTTTTAATACGACTGAATTCATAATTGTCGTTATTGGTTAGATGCTAATCCCCTTTTTCCCGAAGGGGCCCCCTAAAAATCCCAAAAAAAAAATGTCTGGGCCAGGGTTTTTTTGGGGGCCTTTGATTTTGGGCCGTTTTCTCGGCGGTAACCCCCCGGGGAAAATTATTTGGAATTATTGAATGAAAATTTTTTTTATCCACAATTAGTAACATCATTGAAAATGGGTCTTACCATGAAGACCATTTATATTTCAACGGGGGGGGTTTTCCCTTATGCACAGCGTTTTTTTTTGGGGGGAATGTTTCCCCCCAAGTTGGATTGGAAAAAAAAGGCTCTATAGAGGGGGCCCCCGAATTTTTTTAAAATTTAACCCCCCGACTTTTTTTTTTGGGGCATTGAAAAAACAAAATATTTAAACCAGGCAAATCTCCCCCGGGGTTTACGAAGGAGAATTATTGAAAAAAATGCCGTCAAAACCCGGAAATCTACGAAATGTGAGTCTCGTTTTAAAAAAGAACTTGTACTTTGTATGAAATGGGTGGTAGACAGTTTGATCCTCAGTTCATTGACAATAATAATTTTGCGACAGTTGCTTTATCAGATATTGTTTTATTAATTGAGTGAATATAAAGTGATTTCCCAATTAAGTTCCTATATCTCGAAAACGAATCGATGGAATTAATTTATTTTGTTGTTTGATATTGGGAGGAAATACCTCAAATGTCACTTCCATATGTTGCCATTTAAAAATTTAAAATTGGGCCCGGCTCCGAGGGATGGAATGTTTTTTCGGGTGAATTTCTCGAACGTTACCATAAAAATTATTGACTCCAGCGTTTATATAATTCGGTTCTCCGACCTCAGAGCCCTGATTCGTTTTCAATGGCCCCTCTGTAAAACCCTTTTGAGGTGGATGATTACAAAGTATTTTATTAATTTTCTGACATGTCCGCCCATGCTATATTGTGATTTTCAGATATTCTGTCGATGTGTCTTATCGATGTCCCCCCCATTCTAATGATCGTTAAATATTTCCCCATTATCAAACATAAAACGGTTCTATCTCCCATAAAACGGCCGAAACCGATCACAAAATATCAAAACTAATTCGTAACATATGGTCAATTACTTTTTTTTACTCCTTGCAGTAGGTATAACAATTCAATAAATAAAACCGACACTTTATTAAAATATAAATCAGGCCTGGGTTTGTATTCTAGTTAAAAATTTTGTGTTTGTTTTAGGGCCCCAATTGCAGAGTCACAATTTTTTTGTTGGAAACAGTGAAATATAAATATAGAAGGCAAATCTGTCCTTTTGAGAATCACTATTATATGAGAAATATGATTGGAATACTTTTCCAGGTCCAAGTCCATTTGATTCTTTGAAAATTTAACTTCATATTTCCCATTATAGGGTTTTAAAAAAGTGGAAAAAACCCCCATTTCGAGGATAGCTGTGCTTTGAATGGGTTAGGGCCGGATTAAATTTCCCTTTAAACAAAGTGGGAGGCCCCCAATTTTTTCAAACCAATATTTTTTTTTATTTATTGCGGAACAAATCAATTATTTCGACACGAGCCTATGTAGGTATAATAAAATACGAAATAAATTAAATTACAGCGTAAGAATGGATTCTTGGAAACTTTTTTCGACGAAAAAATTATTGATTTCTTAAATCCACATCGGGGAAATCATTCTATTTAAAATAACTTTATAGGCGGCTTTGTCTATCGTAATTCCCATTTTTTTCCCTTTTGGAAAATGGGCTTTCCAATTCAATTTGACATTAAACACTTCTGTTTTTAATATCACAAGAGAGTGAAAATAATTCGACAGATTTTCGAAAACTTTTTTCCGGCAATGAACAAGAGGGACCAACTGGGCCGGTGGCTTTCCAACAAGGGAAAGCTAGATAATTATTTTCTACTATATCAAACTTTTTATTCTTTAGAATTTTTTTGATTTTACGATCATAGATAGATAAAGATCTTTATTTTTAAATAGTATATCTAATATACAAATCAGCTAAAAAAAAGTTAAAGTAGGAGATTGGTACATATTGAAAAAAATATATAACAAACATTGAATAAAATACATTAAAAAGTTGGTTTAAATAATAAATATCATATTTGTGCAAAAACAAAAATTTTTTTAATTCATTAAAAAATGTTCAGAATGGGCTACGATTAGATTTTAATTTTTGGGAATTGAAAACCTCAAAAATCAAAAAGAGTTCTTTGGGGTTTTGTGGTTTGCTTTATTAATATATAAATTATTATTATTTCGATTGAAGTGGTGGTGAAGGTCATGATTGAAGACAACTACTTTTGAAAAGGGCCCCAAATTGCCCGTATTTTAAAAAATAAGGATAAATAAAACAGTCTTTGGAAATAGATTGCCAATTTAAAACATTAGGCATAATCTTTGGAGTATCCCTCTGCACTTCAAAATGATCCTCATCCCCGATTCTGAAGTTTTTTGAAGTTGGGGACAATTTATTCAAAATTGAAGAGATTATAGGATAAAGGGGGAAATGGGCTGAACAATTTTCTTTAAACTGTTTGGGTTCTTGACTCAATTTAAAATTATTGGTTCTAGAAAAAAAAAAATTCTTTAAATTTTTTTTTTTTATAATCCCTAAAAACCATTTCCTTCCAAAATTATATAATGTACTAAACCGGTTTTTATTCATTTCCCTTTTCCGTTGATGGCTACGTCAAATTAAAATAAGGTTTTTCAGACAATAAAAACAAAATACCTCAAATTATTCCCGACAATTTTTAAATTGGAATATTCTACTATTGATTGGCCAAAACGTATATGAATCATTTTGATGAACGTTTCCATTGGTTTCTAGCAATGTCAAAAAAATAATCACTATAATTTCAATGTTTGAGAATGTAGCTCTGAAATTTTGGTTTTCAAGAATTTGATAGTAGAACATCTTAGATTGGCCTTTTTGATAGTCCTTTTTCAGAAGGATTTACATTTGTTGCGGAATGTTATCCTTCTCTTAGACTCACACTCAGCGGACACTTGTCAACGCCAATAAATAGGAAAAACAGGTATACACGGGCAAAGTGTTTGTAGAATCGGCAGAAAAATAGTCAACAGAATTTGAACTTTTGTTCTATTATGGAATGCGCACAGGGCTCTTATAAATAATTTGGTGCAATCATATTCATAAATTGAAATATTATTTTCTTTTGCTTATGATTATTGAATTTCATTGTGTATCTAGATCGCTTGTGTCATTCGAAGAATACATCGACAATAAATCCTTCATTTAATAAAAAAAAATGTATATATTTTTTTAAATTCAATTGTTTTTGTTTTTACAGCTAATTTCGATACGATATAATATTTTGTATAATAGTATGATGTGTTACTTGGTGATTGTTTCTCGCATATACACATGATTCATCAGATCGAAGATTAATATTAACCATGGATTTTGACAAGATTACGAAACATCTTTTTGAATGTTCAAAACGAAAAATGAGAGGAAAAAGTGGGAGAACTGCTCTTTTGTTGTCAGATTTTTTATATATATAATTTTGCATATCCTTCGGTATTTGTTAGGAAATTTTACCTAAAAATTTATATTGTGGAAGCCCCTCTCTTGTGGAGGCCCCGGGGCTGCAGCCCCGTTTGCCCCCCCTCTTAACCCGGCTCTGGTAAGGTTCATAAGGATGAAAGTTCAGTCATAATGTAATGGGATTGGCAAAAACAAATGCATTCTATCGAATCCAGTAGAGTAATATCAATAATACTGACGTATTTTTTATTGGCTGGCAAAGAATATGAGAATTAATATTTTTATGAGATATCAGAAAGTTTTGAGTGCGTGTGTGTGATGGCATTGGATAAGAACCGTTTGCCACATATTGTTCTCAAATTATAAAGGTGAATTTTAGAATTATGTGCGTGGTTTTAAATATCTATTCTGACATTTAAAAAAAAATTATTTCGTTTTGCTGCATGATAAAAACTTTTTAACAAAAAATTAAACCCATGAAAAACTCAACTGAAAAGCAATATAAAATAAACCTTCTTAATCTCAATGATAATTGAGCTCCTGAACTAATTTTGAGTTGGCGCCAAACGAACAATCAACGAAGATCATAATATTACTTTAAAGAAGTGCTTTACCTAATTCAATTGCTAGTTTGTTTGGCGCCGACTCAAAATTAGTTACTCACATTAGTTTAGGAGCTCAATTATCATTGAGACTGAGAAGGTTTATTTTATTTTTTGCTTTTCAGTTGATTTTTTCGTCGGATTAATTTTTTGTTAGGAAGTTTTTATTTTTATTTTTTTTCTGGGTGGGAATCTACTATTTATTACCTAATTAATTTTTGATTACTTCCAAAATACTTACCTAGCTCACCCAACTATTAACTGTTGAATAATATGATTATCTACTTCAACTATTTATTGTTATACCGGGTTACCTGGAACCAATTTATATCCCTGTATCTTCGTTGTTATTTTATATGGATGTTTCAAATTCGGTACTTCGATTTGATGTTATGAATGTACAATTTAGCAAGTATCAAACCAAGTATGACACTTTAGGTTTGAACGGAAGCGCATCCAATTTTTATATTTCAAATGGAAAGTATATATTTTTTTCAAAAATTACGATTTGGTATAGAATTTCCAATGATAAATCACAATCATACTTTCAATTCACAATCTGCTGATATAATTGAGATTTTATAAAAAATACTTTTGGTATTCTCCTCGTAACGGAACATTTTCTTGAAAGTATGCTATGGAAGATTGAACAATATCATGTGAGTAACAATAATTCATGCTCAAATTTTTTTCACAATAAGTTTTATGCAGACTAACTATTTTTACAATTATAGTTTTTCTTCAGTTTTCAACATCACTCATTTTTTTAAATGCTAACATAGGAATTTTTAAAGTTGGTAAGAAACTCCAATACATATTGAAATTCAAAACATGAAAAAATCTTCATATTTTTGTTTCATATTTATTTTTTATGAAGATAATTTCCATGCTATACCTACATTTGTATTGAACCTTTCAACTTCATCTCAATTGGCTATGATATTGAATTTCTTCCATAGATCTGGAATTATTTTCGAAACTGCAAAATCGGACACAACAAAATATTTATTTCGATAATTTTTCTACAAAATAGTAGACATTTGGATCATGTACAGTTTTCTAACTCAGTCCGAAAGGAATTCAACACCTGACACTCAATTGATCTAATTGTTCAAAATGTCGCCCGTTAACGTCAATGCATTTTTGTGTTTTCTAGAGGGTGCCCGCATAACATTCACTAGTTGAGATGGAGTAATTTCGTTGATGGCCCTCCTTACCCTGTTTTCAAGTTCCTCGCGATTTTGAGGTCTATTATGAGCATAAACTTTATTTTTCAAGTTGACCCAAACAAAATAATCTATTGGCTTGAGGTCTGGTGACCTTGGTGGCTAAGTAACTGGACCAATCCAATCCAATTGTCTTTGAAAGTTCTAATTATGTGGAGGTGCTCCATCTTGTTGGAAATACATAACGCGATGTGTCGCTAAGGGAATGTCTTCAATAAAATTTCGGATTTCATCATTTAAAATTTTTAGGTACCGTTCACCTGTTAAAGCTCCATCAAAAATAATTGGTCCCACTATTCTGGTTCCAAAAGTTTCTAGCCAAACATTGAATCCGAACTGTTTCTTCAGGTACCCCGACCTCTTATTCGATCTGCTCTAATGATGTATTTGGATCCAATTTCCACCACTGCTTGAACCGTGATCTCCGTATCTTCGCTTACAATAACATGTTCCCCATCATGATTATTCCGTTCTTTCCTGAACTGTGACTCCAATATTGCAAAATAGTTTCTACTACTAGGTTGCGAACGGTTAGGATATCTCTCCTGGTACAGACGCAAGGCTAAACAGGAATTTTTCCTTGCTCTTCCATAAATCAACAGCATATCAACTTTTTCAGTTTGGGTAAATCGGTAGTAGTTGTTCATTTCACAAATGATTATCTTAGAAAATTCAGAACATTCGAAATGTCAACAATTTGGCGTAAACACGACAGAACAATTCAACAAACTTAATTCCATAGCCAACTAACATGAAATTGAAAGGTTCAATACAAATGTAGGTATAGCATGGAAATTATCTTCATAAAAAATAAATATGAAACAAAAATATGGACGTTTTGTATTTAAATATGTATTGGAGTTTCTAACCAACTTTAAAAATTTCTATGTTAACATTTAAAAGAAATGAGGGTATTGATGTTGAAAAATGAAGAAAAACTAAAATTGTAAAAATAGTTAGTCTGCGTAAAACTTATTGTGTGAAAAGTTTGGCTATGAATTATTGTTACTTACATGATATTGTTCAATTTTCCATAGTATACTTCCATGGAAATGTTCCGTTACGAGGGGAATACAAAAAGTAATTTTTTATAAAATCTCAATTATATCAGCAGATTGTGAATGAGAAGTATGATTGTGATATATCATTAAAGAGGTAATTCTATACCGAATCGTAATTTTGAAAAAAAATATATACTTTCCATTTGAAATATAAAAATTGGATGCGCTTCCGGTCAAACCGGAAGTGTCAGGGGGGTAAATTGGTTTCGGTCACCCGGTATAATATAAATTACTTTTGAAAGTTCTGGTTAGTTGATTTTATCACTTTGTATATAATTCCATCCTTTCATAGATTGTAATTATTGTGACGGATCTGTCAATTTCAACTACATATGTGTGCCAATGTTCACAAGTGAAAAATCAATCATTCCCTATTTTTCTTCACATAGGGGTGGATTATTCCATTTTGAATTCAAATATAATCAACTATGAGGTATACCCTAT
Source organism: Gonioctena quinquepunctata (assembly GCA_018342105.1). Classification (NCBI taxonomy): domain Eukaryota; kingdom Metazoa; phylum Arthropoda; class Insecta; order Coleoptera; family Chrysomelidae; genus Gonioctena; species Gonioctena quinquepunctata. The sequence continues at coordinate 38,718 of JAFIRS010006308.1, forward strand.
CTAATAAAGAAAGAATCATCCAAATCGAAAAACCCACTACAAAGTTTTGGCTGATAGAATGGGTTAACGGACCAAAATTCAGAAGGTGAACGATCAATATCCTCCATTTTTCCACTCTTAGGGATGGATTATGCCGTTTAAATTCAAATGGGATGAACTTCGAAGTACACCCTATCCAATGAAAAAAGAATCATCGGTATCGAACTGCCCTGTGAAAAGTTATGCGTGATCGTACATGAAAAAAAAATACGCGTCGACTAGAGAACTTCCTCTTTCTTTATTTCGTCGGTTAAAAAGAAAATATGGTAAAAATCTCAAGGTGATAAGTGTATAGTAAGAAGATGGTATAGACCAATTTTGTATAGATTGGTCGCAAATTTTCCGTGATTAAGTTTTAGGCATGTAATAGCGACTGCAGATTTTCTTGGTCGGTTGAATTAAGAAAGGTGGGGAATTTGCAATCTACGAAGGAAGGTTCATAGCATATAAGAAGTGCAAATACCCCACCACGGCGCTGAATTAATGGAACTATGTATATCAGAATCCTTCATGGAAAATCCACAAATCCGTTTGTGAACTGAGTATTCCCTACAGTTCCAACCTTGTATTACATTAGTATTTATCGTCAGTATCGTCAATAATCCATTAGCAGTAATCCGCTATAATAATCTCAATCAGTGGCAGACATTCAATTAATCTGTGTTATTGCATTTCAAACATCAAATTATAACTAACAAACCTTAACTGAATATCATATTCAACCGGCATAGCTCGTCGTAATTACAGATGTATGTTTTGAAGGCAGTGTCGTGACAAGAGGGGTTGTGGGTCTTAGGTTAGTCAGTATGATTTACATTGATCGAATCCCATCTATGAAAAAATCATAATCATCATCTAATAA